>CM060332.1:3321612-3329112 GCA_030674155.1 Stramonita haemastoma
AAGTTTTGGACAGCTGAGTTGAAAGAGAGTAAAGCAGAAGAGCATTTCTTGCCTACCTCCCAAACTTGAGCCTTTTCTGATGATTGAAAAAACAGACTCCTTCTATTTCTAAGTAGTTTGGTGGTCAAGAAGTAATGCATCATCCCCCCCCTCCCCCCAAAAAATCTCAAAATACTCCCCCCCCCCCTCTCACAAAGCTTAACTTTTGCCCTGTCCAGTAAACCACCACATGCTAGTCTTGATGCTAGTCTTTTGAATGTGATGATATTCTGGAGTCTCTTGTGCAGCATATATTTTGCACAGAAAAGAATACTGGGCAGCAAGAGAGTTCTCACCAGCAAAAACATGCAGAAAGAAGTAATTCACCTAGAAAAGGTGTCCCATAACCTAGTCCATGGTAGGGGAGCGAGGCATCAGAGACCTCAACTTCTCTAGGGGCCAGCATATTGAGGGCGGCACCTATCTCCTCTCCCTCACTGCTTTACCTTCCCTGACCTGGAGGGACTGTGCTGAAGCCAAGGCGCAAAAACGGTCACCCATCCAACTGGTAACCACGCTCGATGCTGCTTAACTTAGCTGGTGGAAAGTGAGCACTCTGACCACTGAGCTATCCCGCCCCCTCCAGAAAAACAAATTTATACATGGTTGTAGGAAAGAAATTTGATTCGCTGAACTGTTCTATCTACCCTTTTTTGGGCAAAGTATTCATGTTTGGGTTTTGCAGGCTTGTCTGTGAACTAAATCATCTGTTTGGTGTGTGTGTGTGTTAAGTGTCTTTTCAGAAACTGCAGCATGTGTTTCACGTGTCGATTGGACGCATTATGTTCGAGGCCTGGCACAAACACACTTTGGAGGCACGCAAACAGCGAGAATACTTCGAGGTAAGCTTGGACAACTTTAGTCGCTTTTTTTTTTTTTTTTTTTTTTCCAATTCTGACCTATTTTCCATTTCAAGCTCTCTCAGTGTCTTTTTTTTAAACAGGTTCAGGGTTTTTCCCCCTTGCCTTTTTCTTTTTTAATAGCATCTTACTGGTAAATTTCTGTTTTGAATGGTATTATGTAAAGAAGTAGGACTGCTAATAAATAGATGGAATTATTTTGAGTAGATTTACTTTATTTTCTTCAAGAAAAGCTAGAAAAGAAAGAATTGATCGCCATTTCCTTAGAAAAGAGAAAATAGATTTTTTTTAGTTTAGTATTTTAGGTATTAGAATGTACGAAGAAGAAAGAAGGCAGTATTGTTTAATCATCAGCAATAGTGAGAAAGAAAAAAATCCGGAATAAGCGATATGCATTTATAATTATAAAGATTGAATATTTTTCAATAAATCTTATGTTTTATAAATCTTTTCAACAGAAATATTTGCATTGATAGACTGTCCACCTTGTCTTTGACATAATCATATTGTCAGCAGAACTGTTCAAATTCAAACTAGTGATGGTGAATAGATAAAGTACCGCAGATACAAGATGTACTTGTAAGCATTATATTTCCACAGTGGTGACAAGTATGAATGTGAAGCTGTGCTGAAATGTTTACTTTGTGTGCCATCTTCTGCTTGTCTGCACTCTCAGTAATACTTGTGATGGTTGTGCACCAACTTTTGATAATCGTATATGCTATGAATGCAAGGTCACTCAATCAATCTATGCTCTTTTGTTTGTGTTTTGCACTACATTTTGTGATTTTTTTGCACAGTCAACCAATTTTTTTTTTAAGTTATCAGGCATATGAATTCATTCATTGTACAATCTCTATCCATTTTTGGCACTGTTTGCAATCTTTTTTATTTTTACATGCATTTTGCACATATGTTTGCACATCATGCACACACATACACGCACGCATGCACAAACGCACATGCACACATACGCACACATACGCCACACAACCACACACACCCACACACACACACACACACACACACACACACACACACACACACACACACACACACACACACACACACACACACACACACACACACACACACACACACACACACACACACACACACACACACACACACACACACACACACACACACACACACACACACACACACACACACACACACACACACACACACACACTACACACACACACACTACACACACACTACACACACCTACACACACACACATACACAACACACACACACACACACACACACACACACACACACACTACACACACACTACACACACACACACACACATACACAACACACACACACACACATACACACACACACAACACACACACACACACACACACACACACACACACACACACACACACACACACACACACACACACCGAACAAACACAGAGGCATGTTGACGCTTCAAACCCAACACAATCTTCTTTGTTTTTGCACAACAGCTGAATCAGGTTAGTTGTCAGTTCACTGACGATGTTTACGGGTATACCAATTTTTTTTTTTTTTTTCTTCCCCTACCGGGCAAGCGGTGGCAAAGCAGCTGACTAACCACTTGGATTGGTTCTCTCCCCTTTCCACCTCCCTCACCCCCCCCCCTCACCCCTTCCCTCCCCTCCTCTTCCTTCCCTGCCCCCTCTTTTCCTTTAACCAATTTTTTTTTTCCTATTATTTTTTTTTTCTTTTTAGGGAGATTCTTATATTTAGGCGTTTTTTTTGTTGTTGTTTTTTAATCTAAAAACTTTATTTTTTATGTTTTCTGTATATTGTTTTGTTTACTTTTTAAAAAGTTTTCTTATATATTTTAGTAGACTGTCTTCCCATTTTTGTACCATTTTTATTATTTTAGTATCGTATCTTATTCTGTTTTGCCCTATTTCTCATCCTATCT
The DNA here is from genome assembly GCA_030674155.1 of Stramonita haemastoma. Classification (NCBI taxonomy): domain Eukaryota; kingdom Metazoa; phylum Mollusca; class Gastropoda; order Neogastropoda; family Muricidae; genus Stramonita; species Stramonita haemastoma. The sequence goes on from CM060332.1 coordinate 3,324,445, forward strand.
GGTCCTATTTCTCACCACATTTGGACTTTCTTCTCATCTCATTTTGCCCTGTTTCTCAACATTTCACCCCAATTCTCACTCTCCTTTGCCCTATTTCCCATTTCATTTTGTCCTGTTTCTGATTGTTGTCTTCAATTTTTCATCTTGTTTTGAAGGATATTTCATCCTTTTGTGACTGATATTTCATCCTTTTTTTCTTTTTTTGTTTTTACTTTTTAACTTTTTTTTGTTTACTTAAAAAAAAAATCTCATCCTATTTTGACACAGATTTCATCCTTCTATTTTTCATGCCACATTGTCCTTTTTATAACTCTTTTGGCCCAGTTTCACACCCCCTCTAATTTTCTCAACCCAGTTCCCTTCTTCCCCCCCCCCCCCCCCCCCCCCCCCCCCCCCCCCCCCCCAATCCTTTCTACAAGAGAGCTAACAAAAGCCCCTACTCCTACTAAGTTTTAAGGAATGATTTTATTCCATTCCTGTACTACTGTCCACCCCCTCCCCCTCCTCCCTGTGCAATATGTTTTTGCAGTGGTGTGATTATGTATTGAAACACTGGTGGGCCTAAGCTGGGGAAGAATGGAGTAGAATACAGTAATGAACAATTTGTTCTGAAAAAATGAAAAGAAAAGAAACAGTTTGTTTTGCTATGGATCGTGAAACCATAGGTGTATGGACATGTGCAGACTTTTCATGCAGAGCGTCAAAATAATTAACATTGTAGTGAACAACGTCTGCAAAATTGTTTGTTTTCCTCGGTAAAAACATATGGCTTTGTTCCCCTTAAAACAGAATTTCTGTAAGTTGTGTTTGATTACACAGTATGGTAGGTTGTGTTAATATGGTTTTTATCTGACTATTCTCATTAGAAAAAAAAAAAGGGATTTTTGTAAGAGAGAAAGGGGTGGATGGTGGGCAGTTTCTTGTATAAAGAAGCAAACTTAAAACTAGCTAAATAAATTTGTGAATTTCTATCTTTCCATTTCTAAGAAGCTGTTGGGTCACAGGATAGTCTATCTTTGGTAGAAGTGGAAACCTTCTTTTTCAAAGGAAGAAGTTGGCTTTTAAAATGTTCAGGATTTATGCAAGTGAAAATAGATTTATCAAAACGTTGTTGTTGTTGTGAAAAGCAGTGCATGAGTTTTCATTTTCTAAGGTTTTACACATTTTCAATTATTCTTTTTTACTCTTTTAATTATTTTTTTTTGCAAAGTGTACCTGTTGAATTTAATATCTAATCTTTCTTTATGTAGTCAGCTGTTAGAAATAAGAAATAGTAGGAAAAAAATAAGCCAAAAAAGTTTTGTACTCTTTTTGTCTATTTCTGGGAAAAGGAGGGGGGGGGGGGGGGGGGAGATTTAAAAAATGAGGCTAAGACAAAAGTGTGTTTGTTTGATAACCCCATTTTTCCTTCCCTTCCTGCCTTTCCATTTCTGTTTGTTACTGAATGTGTGGCCAGCTTCCTTGCTGCTTGAATCGGTCTGTTGAGGGCCTCTTTCCCTGGGGAAATGTTTGATACTAAAGGTGTTATAAACTCATGTGCAGCAGAATTTGCAGTTTGAGGTTGAGAAAGTGTATGAGTGTATTGATACTTTCCATTAGTTTGGGGTTTTTTTGTTGTTTTTGTGTTGTTGTTTTTAATCAATATGATTAGTTTGCTGGGAATTTTGTTTGGTATTAAAAAAAAAAGTATTTTCTTTAATATAGAATGTGTATACCATACATCTTTTTATAACATTCTTATTCACAATTTTTTCCCTATTTTGAGACTGACATTGGTTAATTTTGTGGGTTGTTTTTTTTTTTGTTTGTTTTTGTTTTTTTGTAATGGCTATATCATGAACTGTTAACAGCATATTTGACGTTTTTGAATTTGCAGTGTCATACTGTTTTTTGTTTTTTTTTTAAATCTTGTTTGTACTACAATGTTGACGTATTGACTAACCTGCGTTGTTGATGCGTAACTGTTTTCAGCAAAGCCTTTCGGTAAACAGCACGTCTTTGTAGCTCACATAGTCTGATTTGGTGGAGTTATCTTACTTCTTTAGCTCTTTTTTTTTTCTTTTTTCTTTTTTTCAGCAAGGCATTTTGGGTTGTAGTAGTGTTTGTTTGTTGAGTCGATAGTTTTGGATCATTTGTGGTGGTCTTGTAGGGGTTTTCTTTTTTTCTTTTTTTTTTCAGCAAGGCTTTTTTTCTTTTATCTGATATGCATGGCTGCTTGAGCAGTGTGCATGCTGTGGGTTTTGAGTACTGCTGTGACGTTTTGGCTTTTTGGAAATTTGCTTTTTTCATTTGTGATTTGCATCTTTGAGAAATTTTTATTGGTTATTTTGTACAGGTGTTGTTCTGTCTTGTCTACATGCATTTTCTTTGGGTCTGGGTTGTTGTTTTGGTTCGTGTTTCAAAAGGGAAAAATTGCACACCTTATTTTCATTATGCAGAATGAATTTTATCGTAGAAAAGTATCTTTGTATGAAATTGTAAATGAGTTAATTAAAAAAAGTTAGAAAAGAAATCAAAAAGGAAAACAAAAAATCAGCATAAAATTGATCAAGAAATCTACATACGTATAAGGGTCATGTAGGTGCATGCACACACGTACATGCATAAAATGCTTGCCACTGTGCACACACACACACACACACACACACACACACACACACACACACACACACACACCACACACACACACACACACACACACAACACACACACACACACACGGCAAGGTGACTTTAGCCAAGGAAGAAAAAAAATTCTTCATCATTATCTTTATTATTGTTGTTATTATCATTATTATTAGCACCATTTTTATAATGACTGTTGTTGTTATCATTATTCATCATTATCAATCAGGATTATTGCTGTTGTTGTCATTGTTGTTGTTTTTGAGCAACGAGGAAACAGCTGTAGTATTATGCACTGCTGGTAGATCAGATGACAGCGCTTTACATTAACGATGCTATTTCCCCGGGGCACAGGGGAAAGCAGAAAAGCACGGTAGTTTACAAGTTCACTCTTTTTTCTTTCTTTCCCAAAGAAGCACAATGATCCCTCAACTAGCTATCCTCTTCCTGTAATCAGGATTTCTTTTGGATGATTATTTTTCTTAATTGTTTTATTTTATTATCTGTTGTTTTAAACATACGTATAAGCAAATGATTTACAAAGCACATGCATGCACAAGCAAACACTCATGCTAATGCGCATGCAAATAGACACACACACAGACACACACACACACAGACACACCACACACACCACACCACACACACACACACACACACCCACACACACAATACACACACACACACACACACACACACACACACACACCCACACACACACATCACACACATCACACACACACACACACACACACACACAACACAACAACACACATACCATATCACACCACAACTGTAACATGCATATACAAGTGTAATATGTGAAAAAGAATTTATTCAGTGTTCAAAGATTGTTTAAAAATGTTTGTATTTTATTTATCTGCACCTTCTTTTTCTCTTTTTCAAGTACATAGGTTCATCACGAACTGTTTGAGCACTTTTCTTATTTTCCTACTCTGACACCTTTTTTTATGTTGTTTTTCTTTTTGGAGAGGGGGGGGGAGGGGTTGGTTTTTGATGGGGGGGGGGGTTCTTTCTTACTTTGCTTGTTGTCATATCTGAAAGTTGACTGGTAAGTTTTATTTATCTATATATATGTCTTTGTTGTCAGTTTTTGTTTCATTTTTTTGTTTAATTAGTAAGAGATAAGTAAAGTAATAGATGACTTGAGCACATTTCAGCTTTCAAATTTTATGATCAATATTGCCAACAACAACAACAACAAAAGAGAAGAAAATAAAAGGATGACCATAACTTCGAATGGAATACAGAGAAATGTGTCACTGACTGCCCGGAAAAACTGCGCAAGTCAAATGCAGTCTTGTTGAAGATGTGCAATTTTTCCAGGCTATTGTAGATAGGCTAAGAATTTTGTTATTTTTCTCCTTTTTTGTGTCAGTGTTGGTGTGTGTGTGTGTGTGTGTGTGTGTGTGTGTGTGTGTGTGTGTGTGTGTGTGTGTGTGTGTGTGTGTGTACAGGTGTGTGTGTGTGTTTGTGTACAGGTGTGTGTGTGTGTTGTGTGTGTGTGTGTGTGTGTGTGTGTGTGTGTGTGTGTGTGTGTGTGTGTGTGTGTGTGTGTGTGTGTGTGAGTGTGTGTGTGTGTGTGTGTGTGTGTGTGTGTGTGTGTGTGTGTGTGTGTGTGTGTGTTTGTGTGTGTGTTGTGTGTGTGTGTGTGTGTGTGTGTGTGTGTGTGTGAAGTCTCTTAGTAACTTATGTCTTTTCCTTTTATTGGCTTTGCAAATGGGATTGTGTGTAACTGTTTGTGCATGTGTACCTTTATGTGCATGTGTGCATGAACATTATGCTTGAATGTATGAATGTGAATTTGTAGATATGGCATATCTGTTTTTTCCTTCATCTTCATGCTTCCCCTCCCCCTTCCCCCCCTCCCCCTCTCTCTGATCTATCTGTCTCTGTCTCTGTCTGTCTGTCTGTCTGTCTGTCTCTGTCTGTCTGTCTGTCTGTCTCTCTCTCTCTCTCTCTCTCTCTCTCTCTCTCTCTCTCTCTCTCTCTCTCTCTCTCTCTCTCTTCTCTCTCTCTCTCT
>CM060332.1:3331612-3346612 GCA_030674155.1 Stramonita haemastoma
ACAACACACACACACACTACAAAAAAATCAAGATTCCTAAACAACAGAGGAGTAAGTGCAAACCCATTGAAATCAGTTCTGCTCTCATCATTTTCACTCACCTGTTCCTTGGATTCCTGTCAGTACTTCCCTACAGGCCAAACTCCAGGCTAAGTGTTCTCTGTTATATTAAAGCCACAGCGAAAGATAAGCCAGACAACTTGGAGCCTTCATAGCAACCGTGTGTTCGCCCATGTCTAGCTACCCTCATTTCCGTAATAGGACACTCAGAACATGACAAGTAATGAATGTTCGATTTGACCAGCTTTGAGTTGGTATTGAACAGAATTTTATTCATGAAAATTTTATCTCCAAAGTTGGAATGCGGCTACCTTAATGGTGATGAAATAGTCACATGTGCAGAATCTCACAGTGTGGTGAACCTCAGAGCTCTAGCTGAAGAATAAAAAAAGAAAATTGTCACTAAGGAATCAGTGTTTTGTAATTTTGAGTTCATGTAAATTTTGTTTGATTCTGCTTGGGTTTTTTTTGTGTGTTTCTTTGTTGTTTGTTTTGTTTTGTTTTATGTGTTTTATGGAGTGGGGTGGGGGAGGGTTGTGGGTCATTTGGTGTTGTTTTCGAATCCCGAGAATCCTTAACCTGTTTTCCCCCACTCTTCTTTCCCTCTGACAGCTGTCTGCTGAAAGACTTAGTACAGGGTTCAGGAGGAGGAGGAGTAATAAATGAACAATGCATAGCATAACAGTGACGCTTAGGTTATAATCATTTTTTTTTTTTTTTTTTTTTTTTTTTTTTTTTTTTTTTTTGCTGCCTCGTCTTTTGTGACGTTCCCGCACTGCTGTTCCCACGCCGCTCATTTCAATCTCCCCGCCACAGCCATACCCAGATTTGTTGTGTCTCACCCTCGGGGTCGGGAGTCCACAGGGAGCCCATCAATATTAGGCCGCCGCGGGGCCACCAGCCAGAGGGGCCCTGCACTTCTGCTGGGTCACTTTGCTGGTGTTCAGTGGTGCCTGTTCTGAGCTAACATACGCAGGACACCACCTACTAAGCCCCCTACTAACGACAGTATTAGCTCAGTCGCGGAGCCAGACTGAGTGAGCCACCCACCCAAGGTGGCGACCACCACAACGTCCCTCCAACGACCGCCTCCCCGCGAACCCCCAACCCCAAAGGCCTTGACACAAATTCACCACAGGCACAGAAGCGTATGGGGAAACCGAATCTGAGGTCACCATGAGACCAGAGCAACGGAGGCCACCGAATCAGAGGCAATTTTTATTATTGCATGATGATCAATGATGATGAGGATGATGTAATGATGCTGCTGTGGAGGTGCATCCGCTTTGAGACTACTTGACAGGGTTGTTCTCTACGCTTACTGTCATAATATATCCCGGCGTCAACCAGGCCCGAGAGATACAGACACCTGCAGTGTTGGTCAGGTAATTTGAGCAACACTCTCAAATTCGCATCCGTAAAGTGGATGAAGCTCGACTGTGTGGTCCCAGTCTCCCCACTGAGCCCACAGCACACTCACTCTGGGTAGGAGCCGGCCGGAGCCCAAAAAAATCCCTATGACTTATGGGATTCGAACCCGCGACCTTCCAGTCCGGAATCCAAGGCGCTAACCACTGCGCCATGGCGGCTGGTTAGGTTATAATCATTGTTATTGCTGTTGTTGTTAGGTGTTCCCCAGCTTAACACCCTGAGGGTCACCCAGAATAATTACACACTTTGTCTCACGCACCCCACCTGTTAATTACTGGGAGACTGCATGTACATACACCAGAAGAGAAGTGCGTGTCTGGCTGTTTTCAAATACTTTGCCATACAGGCAGCCCACAGTCTCAACATGACAGTTCAAAGCAAAACAGCATCTTAAAACGTAGGCTTTGCCTCTTTGCTTGCTGCCCATGACTGACCAAGCTTTTGGTCAGGGTGAGGATTAGTACTTTGTACATGCATGGCTTCGAAGGCAGCTGTATTCCATCTTTAAGGAGGAAAAAAAAAAAGCTTGTTTTGCCCACATGGCATCACAGGTGAAAGTGATTGCTTTACACAGTGGGTTCAGGTTGTCTGGTATTGCTTAAAAGTGATAGGTTTCTTTGTGTGCAGTAGACGCAGAGAGACTTGACTGACAGAACAGCCTTATATTTAAAAATACTGACAGCCATTGCTCTGTGTCAGATCATTAAACTAACTGTCTCCTTTTGTGTTGGTTTCCCTTATCCCGCTTCCTTACCCATCTACCAATCACCAGTTTTGTTTTGTTGTTACTTTTTTATAAAGAGAGAGAGAGTGGGGGGGGGGGGGGGGTGAGGGTGAGAGAGACAGAAAAATGTGTGCTTGTATGTGTGCATGTTTTGTGCTATTGTGTATGTGCATGTGTCTCTGAGTGCATGAGTGTGCATCTGCCTCAGTGTGTGTGTGTGTGTGTGTGTGTGTGTGTGTGTGTGTGTGTGTGTGTGTGTGTGTGTGTGTGTGTGTGCTTGCGCACATGCATGCGCATGCGAGGACAGTGAAACAAGGCATGTAGACTTATCTCAATGACCCGTAGTCAGAAATCATTGTGTGCTAAAATAAGATTTTCTCATTGTACCCCGATATCTCTCTTCTCTCTCTCTCTCTCTCTCTTCTCTTCTCTCTCTCTCTCTCTCTCTCTCTCCTCTCTCTCTCTCTCTCTCTCTCAGTCAGTCAGGTGCGAATGTTAATAAGTGTTGAGATAACACCGACAGAGACGGATGATCATAAATGCACTGTGTGTGTGTTTGGTTGTTCATTCTGTGATTTATGTTTCTTCATGTTGGAAAATGCCCCTAACCTGTGAAGGATTGAATTGAGAGCTTAGAGTCTGTGGTAAGATCAGTTTTATCTAGGAGAGACTGTGTTGAAGATTTAGATTGTGTTAAGGATTTTGATTTTGCTGAGAATATAGATTGTTTTGAGGATAGATTGTGTTGAGGAATTAGATTGTGTTAAGGATTTTGATTTTGCTGAGAATATAGATTGTTTTGAGGATAGATTGTCTTGAGGAATTAGATTGTTTTGAGGATAGATTGTGTTGAGGATATAGATTGTGTTGAGGATAGATTGTCTTGAGGAATTAGATTGTTTTGAGGATAGATTGTGTTGAGAATATAGATTGTTTTGAGGATAGATTGTGTTGAGGAAATAGATTGTTTTGAGGATAGATTGTGTTGAGAATATAGATTGTTTTGAGGATAGATTGTCTTGAGGAATTAGATTGTTTTGAGGATAGATTGTGTTGAGAATATAGATTGTTTTGAGGATAGATTGTCATTTGTGTTCAGGATATAGATTTTGTTGAGGATATAGATTGTGTTGAGGATGTAGATTGGGTTGGGGATATAGACTATATTGGGGATATAGATTATGTTGCAGATATAGATTGGTTTTAGGATATAGATTATGTTGAGGATATAGATTGTGTTAAGAATATGGATTGTGTTGGGGTATAGGATATGTAAGATTGTGCTCAGGATATAAATTTTAATTGAGAATATAGAATTGTAAACGCCTGTGATAAAGTTTTTTAACTCTTAGAGATTGTGTTGAGGGTAAAGTATCATGGTTATGTTGAAGGAATCGCTATTTTTGTCATGAAGAATTATCATATGCTTTAAAATCAGATGATCTCTTATGGTGCATGATGTTCAGTCACAGAACCTGAAGGAAGAGAATGCAAATCTTTCAAAGTCAGATGCTAGGTTCTGTTGTGTATTGATTTTCCTCAGTGTTTCAGGCTTCATGTGAAGTCAATGTGATGCTCTTGTGACAGATAAAGTATGTTGTACATTATTACGAATATTTAAAAATGATCACAAAAAAAATGGAATTTTGATGATTATGATCTTCTAAAAATCAGTGAAGTTGCAAATATGTTAACAAATACTGAACTGGATGTAGTGTAGACACTGAAGCACACACACACACACACACCACACACACACACACACACACACACACACACACACACACACACACACACACACACACACACACACACACACACACACACACACACACACACACACACACACTGACACACACACACACATGACACACACACTGACACACACTGACACACACACACACACACTCACACACACCACACACACACACACACACACACACACACACACACACACACACACACACACACACACACTGACACACACACACACACACACACTACACACACACACACACACTGACACACACACAACTGACACACACACACACTGACACACACACACACTGAACACACACACACACACACACACACACACACACACACACACACACACACACACACACACACACACACTGCACACACACACACACACACACAACACACACACACACACACACACACACACACACACACACACACACACACACACACACACACACACACACACACACACACACACACACACAACATTGTACATGGGCATACATGCACTCAGACTACCATATAAAACAAAAAGTGGGTGCAAGCATGCGTGCATGCACGCATATGTGTGTGTGTCTGTCAGTCTGTGTGTGTGTATTTCTTAAAAAGTATTATTTATCTAAGTTAAACTTTAGAAGTTGTAATGAAAACATGCTTATGTTTGTTTCATGAGGGGTTTGATTAAGTGAGGGTTTTTGAATAGATATGAATTTTATTTTATTTAAAAAAAAAAAATTATTAGCTAGAATCTACATTGCTATTAATTTCTTTTTCTTGATGTTTTAATTTGTGTGTGATTAAGAAATTGGAGTAGGCTGGATTAGTGTTTAGTGTTTCATGACGTTCTATGATTTCTCGTCTTTTTTCTTTGTTTGTCATTGTTCTCTTAATTATGAGATTTTCTGTTTAAAAACATATGTTAGACGTTCGGAAAATATTTCATCATTGGAAGAAGGATTAAACATGATGTAAGGATTGATTCAGGAGAGAAAGAAAAGTGTGCTTCAAATGATATCTGTATTTTTTTGTTTTTGAGAGTTATATAGTGTATGTTTGACATTTCAGAATATTTTTGCTTGAAAACCGTTTTATTTGTTATTTTTGGTCAGTAAAGATGAGTTTCTTAGAATGTTTGATGCAAAACATAACTCAGAGTAAGCCTGATTTGTCTTTATTCACATACTGATAGGTTATTTCTATCAAGGTTACTTTTTCTACTCGGATGGTTTCTCATTGTGTTGTGTGTGTGTGATGTTAATATTTCCTGTTTCCCTGGTTGCTGCTCTGTTCTTTGTCTGATCTTTTCCCATTCTTTCTCTCCTCTGCCCCTCCTGCTGTGTGGGTGGTGTGCTGCTGGCTGTCTCTATCCATGAAGGGAGGAGGGCAGGCAGATCTGATAGTTTGCCTTCATCTGCATGGGTTGGGAGGGGGAGGAAGGGGGGAGTGCTTTATTCAATCTTTGCTTCAGGTAATGAAGATTGATCTGACAGTTCATCAACATTTACCTCAGTACACGTTTTGTCTGAAAGAACTGTGAGCAATATGAAACGTTTGATTTTAAGGAAGTTTATATGTGTTGTGCTTTTATTTTGATTTTTTTTAAAGATATATTGATCACATATTTCTTATGAGTACTCAGCTCTGTGGATTATGGGTAAGAAATGAACATGTAGCTGGCATTGCTGACACACGTGTACCAGAGAAAGAGTGCGTTTACTGATGATTTTGTCGATGACGTGTAGACAGGCTTTTTTTTTTTTTTTTTACAGTGACAGTGGAGTGGTTTAGAAAGCCGTCAAATGGCTCCATCATTATGTAAAGTAGATATGGAGTTTACAGCTTAGGAAAACAACCTCAAGACCTTATCTTTTAAAATCAGACTTTTATCTCAGGTCATTTTATTTTGCTTTGTTTTGTTTTATATTAGTTTTATTTAATATTTCAGCCATTATCATTTCAAATGGTATCAAAACATTAAGATTTTCTTTAGGCCAGATGTTCATGTTTTGCGATAATGAAAAATGCACAGTACATACATTGCATTTTTTTCTTTAAAAAAAAAAAAAAAGTGTGTTATATGACACAGAAATTCAAGGATGTGCATGTTTTCCATTCAGAGACTTGAGCGGGGAGAGAACATGGAGGATGAGGATCTGTTTGGCCAGGGGACGGGGGAAGCACGTGACAGTGTCTCCACTCTGCCAAAGAAAATCGCAGTGCAGGTATTTTGTATTTTTGTTTGTACCACTTTATGTCACAGCAGATTTCTCTGCATGAAATTTGGGCTGCTCTCCCCGGGGAGAGCGCGTTGCCACATGTGCAGCGCCTACCCTTTTTTTTTTTTATACCTTTTTCCTGCATGCAAGTGTATTTGTTTTCCCTATCAGAGTGGCTTTTTTCTACAGAATTTTGCCAGGGACAACCCCCTTGTTGCCATGGGTTCTTTTAAGTGTGCTAAATAGTGATTTGTAACACATAGGACCTCAGTTTATCGTCTCATCTGAAAGACTAGCGCCCAGACCACCACTCAGGGTCTAATGGATGGGGAAAATGTTTTGGGTCCAAACGGGGTACGAACCCGCACACTCCGACCCTGACTTTTTGCTTTCTAGGCAAGGTGCGTTACCACCTAGACCACCAATCCGATATGTATGGGCTGCATGACCGATCATCGCTGTATCATCACTCACATGGTTTTGCTTGTCTTCAAGTTTCCATCAAAGTTGATGTGCTTTTATGCTTGGAGTACACGATTTATGTATGAAATGTTATTCTGCATCTCCATCATAACACATATTTTTGTTGTTTGTTGGAATTTGACTTACAGTCTTTAGTGATCAACTATGACTAGGAGGCTTGACTTACACAGTTCGTTATGTGCTGCAGCCCTGGGGGCTAGTTGGCTTTTGGAGAACATCTCCAACGCTGACTGTCCTTATGCTCTCTTGGCCAAGAGAGGGGATGTGCTGTGGGCAAGGCATCTCCACTATAATCAAATTTCTGCCCAATTTCCGAAACAGCAGCTGCCTCCTCTGATGTTTTGGAGGTCATCATTGAACATGATGGACAAACATGTTTTTTTGTTTTTTGTTGTGTTTGTTTTTTTAAGAAAATCAATATGCATTTTATTGAATTGTATTGTATTGGGTTGAATTTGTGTTGTATTTTGCACTGTATTACACTGTATTGCATTGATGTGTTCGATTGTACTTGTTGTTGTAGTGACCTTTGGACTGTGGGTGATGTGTTGTGCAGATCTTCAGCTATGTTGTTGTTGTTGTAGTTACGACATGAAGGCTGTATGTAACATGATGTGCAGATCCTCAGCTATGTGGACCTGAGGGACCTGGCTAACTGTGCCTGTGTGTGTCATGATGTGCAGATCTTCAGCTATGTGGACCTGAGGGACCTGGCTAACTGTGCCTGTGTGTTGTCGCTCCTGGAAAGTCATCACCCAGTCCAGCTTTGTCTGGTGCCGGGTAAGGGTACACCCCCCCCCCCTTCTCCTTTCCTCCTAGGACAAAATTAACATCAATTAAAAAATAATACTCTATTCTATTAAGATATTGAACACAGTCTAAAATAATGACACGCATCTTTTTGGGATAAGTCAAATTGTTATAAGAAGTTGTATGATAAGATATATATCGGTGAAACTAATACTCCATTTTATTAGAATATTGAATATTGAGCTGATGCTAAATTGCATTGGTTTATTCTCAGATGTATGCTAGGTATTTTCATCCTAGCACACACACACATGTATTTATGCATGCATGTATGCATGCAAGCAAATACACACTCATGCATGGACACATGCACACACAGAGGCACACATGCCCACACACACACACGCACACATGCACACACACACATGTGCACTCATGCACCCACCCCCACACATACAACCCCCACCCCCACATATATATATATATATATATATATATATATGTATATGTATATGTATATGTATATATATATATATATCATATGTTTTAATTGTTATGTGTTTTTCTTTTTCCAGATGAATTTTTTTGAAGTCCGCAAAAAGTAAGTTTTTGGTTTACACTTTGACTTACTCGCTCCGTGTCTCTGTTTTATGTCAGTTAAAAGCACTTCCCCTTCTTTGCAATCCAGTTCCCATACTGAAGTCACACTAACAAAGTGAAGTCACATTTTCTCGTAACAAATGAAGAACTCTAAAGTTTGGTTATGATAAATCATATTTCTAATACCATAAAGGGATTTTGTATAGAAGTGTGTGTGTGTGTGTGTGTGTGTGTGTGTGTGTGTGTGCATGCATGTGTACGTGCGTGCGTGTGAGCGTGTGTGCGTGCGTGCGTGCAAGCATACGTGCGTGTATGTGTGTGTGTCTCTGTGTGTGTATGTGTGCGTTTCAGTATACGTGCACACCTATGCACATAACTACGTCTCCACAAGCTTTCCTATAAGTGTGTATTGCATCATATCTCTCCATCCCTGTTACCTATCAAAATCTGCCCTGAACCATTTCTACTTAATTTTTCCCAGTGTCTCAGCTGACAGTGTGATTTGTTTTTCCTGGTGGCTCCCCTCAAGGAATTAAGTGTGGCCAGGGTGTGTGGCCTAACTGCTGCTGTAGGTATAGTTCTGAGCAAAACAAACACCTGCCTGGTTCAGTTGTGTCACTAACTCATCACTATAGCTCTGAACAACAACCAACACCTACCCGGTTCACATTGTGTCACTAACTCATCACATAGCTCTGAACAAAACAAACACCTGCCTGGTTCAGTTGTGTCACTAACTCATTACTAGGTGTGTGTTGTGTCACCTGCATGAGGAAAGTGGATACTGTCTGCATCAGTGAAAAGATATCATATCGGGATTATGCTATACATATTGTTAAAACACACACAAAAATCATTTTATATTCAGTGGGAAAAGTTGACTGCTGGGCTGCAAGCCTTTACTGTGATGTTTGAACCTAAATTGTCAAGCAGAATTATGGAGATTCTTACTTGTTGATATGGCTGACATACATATTGATGGAACTTTTGCAGAACAATGTCTCTAACTGAAAGAATTTCTAAAAGTAGTAAAACCTTTTCTAATATATTTTTTGAGAACTTATTCAAATTGAAACTTTTCATGAAAAACACTAAACAAAATTAGACAGCCTTGAATATCAATCCACATTTGAAATAAGAAATGAATAAGTTATAAAGATGAGCCTGTACACTCCATTCTGCTCAATGACAGTTTGGAGACAGGGTTCAAACCTGGCAGTGAGCTTTGACCTCTGAAAGTCCAGGGACTCTGGAAGTTCTGCATGTTTTGTGTTGTTTGTGAAGGCATGGTAAGAAAATCACTAATCTTTGTGTTTTGGGAGAGTTTGTTACTATTTAGTTGATTGGTGAATGGTTTACGGATTTGAAAGTTTAAAATTAAAACTGTTCAGTTTTAGTTGAGGTTTGTTCTCTTGCATGAAGTGATATCTGTCACTTGTTCATTGTTGTTGTTGTTAATGATATTTTTGGTGTCATCATTTTGTTTAGTCACTGATAAATGCATGTGATGTTGTTTCATCAGTGCAAATGTACACAAAAAATAAAGTAAAAAATACATTTGATTGGGCAGCACTTTCACCTACATTTCTCTTTCCAGTTAAAAAAATTTTTTTTAACTCTTCTTATTTTACTCAGCTTTTGGCTTCACTTGACAATATGAATCCCATCACATTAGTTGTTATCATTACAGGATTTCAGCAGAAAGTATTGAAGTTTTCTAAAGATTGGGGAAACTGGCGTTTTAAGTCATAAATTCCTTTTTCTTTTTATTGTTTTAGTTTTCATTTGTTCTCATCCACATTACTATATTTAAATAGCAATCATTAAAAAGAATATTTTATTGAAACTTTTATGAAAGAAGCACAAAAGAAGGTAGGTCTAAAATGAGGATTGCTCATTTCAAAAGTACCAAACAAAATACAGAAACTGTTACACATTTCATTTTAGAGATCAACAAAAGTATGCAGCTTAAATCAACATGCATTTGAACTTTTTCTAGTAAATCTATAAAAACCTGCTTCCCCTCTCCCCATTTTCTCCCCCCCCCCTTCCTTCCCCAAAAAGGAACATTTTTCTGAACATCTGATTCTTTCTGTTGGCGGAGTGACTCCACTGTGTGCATGGTGTGTTTGCTGTCTGGTTGCTTTCAGACCGGATAAGAAAGATAAGCGGAAAAAGAAGGAGCCGTCCCTGTGGTACACACACGCCTTTGATGTGTGCTGCTGCTGCTGCTAGACATGGCATGCTGTAGAGCGTAGAACAGTATGAAATATTCTTTTAAAAAGTGTCCTCTCAGCTGCTAATTTATCCATTCCATCCCAGCCCAGACAGGGCCAGCTGGTGCTATTTATAGCAGGAACTGACCACTCTTGGACTAGGTAAAGGGAAAGGGTGCGCTAAATAAAGCACTCTTGACTGAGTGATGTTGGATTCATGCACTGTGTCCTGATCGATGCTGACAGTGTGTGTTGAGTAATGGAAGAAAAATGTCCAGCTGCATCACAGTTATGTGGTTGTTGGGATGTTGGGTGTTCTCCAGATGAACACCCTGGGAATTACCCAGAATGCTCTCCGTGTCATTTTTCACACCCGTGAATCACTATGAGATCAACAAGTATGCTCTGAATGTAAAATTTGCATGTATGACCGTTTTCAAATACCTTACCATATAGGCAGCCATACTCCAACTTCAGGGGATTTTTTTCTCCATTCATGGAGAATGCAGGCTGTTATTGCTAAGAGCCTGTCATGGATGTGGAAAATTCCCACATAATATTTCAAAGCATAACAACATTTCGATCTCGGCCTTAGCACTTAGTTGACAAGATTTTTGGCCAGGGCCATTTTTCCCAATGACATAAACAGTTTTAGTAGGAATAAGAAAATCCAGAACCTGACACATCTATCTACCATATGCTTTTATCTTAGAGCTTACAAGTACAGCTTTCATCATAACTTTTACAGATGATCAAAGTTAGGTGGTTTTTTTTGTTTTTTTATATGCATGGCATGGTTTAAACTAGTCAGATGTGTGTTTTGGTTTTGATGTGAATGTTGATCTGAATATTTTCCTGTTCCTTAGACAAGCTTTCATTCATAGATGTAGAATTCTGTGTGTATGAATTATTTTGTGTTTTATTTTGTTTTCACTCACTTGTTTGTTTTGTTACTTTGGTTGATTTGTTTTTACCACAGATTAAAGGATGGGTAATTTCACCTCTTTTGTTCATTATCCTGCTTTTGATTTTTTTTTCACCCCCCTCAGTTTATCATTCTTTTTGTATTGTAGATCTCCGTCACCTTGCACAGACAGTAGCCTCACTCTGTTTCTACGTCATTTATCCGGTCACCGCACTGTGTAGTTTTTGTGTCGACTTGCACGCAATACATTGTGGTTTGTTCTGTGGCTTTTCTACTGTAAACTGTGACGTCTACTGGTTCCACTCCACAGGTGTAGCATAGCTTTAAAGCCTGGTCTTTGTTGACTTGTATTGATCACAGATAATCAGTGATTATGATTCACTGTTAAGAAAACAGGTTTGTGTACTTGGTTAAAGTTGCAAAGCTTCCTGCTAAAATTCAGTGCTGTAGTTTTATTATTTGCATTACTTACAGATTGCTTTAAAGGGGAACATACATTAAGTGATAAATTGGTTCCTGATTATACATAGAGACACATGAATCATTGTCCACAACCAAAAATTTTAATAAATTTGTGATTTTCACAAGAAAAGTTATGCAAAAAGGTATCCAACAAAAATTTTTAAATGAGAGAAAAAAAAAGTTAACAGCAGCATATTTTTGATAGTCAAATCCTCAAAACATGTAGGTTTGTTTTTGCAAGCTCAGAAGCCATTTCACTTTTTTAAAAAAATGATTGTATTTCTTTCTGTATTTGTACTTTGATATTTTGTCAGTATTGTTGTCATGCGGGAGTGTAGTGTGGGCTTTTCTGTGTATGGGGTTGGTGGTTTGTTTCTTTGTTTTGCTGCAGATTTGTTTTCCTTGGCATGGATCAATGAAATCTTCATGTTAAGGTGTTTTGTGGTTTTTTTGCTTTTTTTTTTTAAAGAGGGCTGGCTACAAAACAAACTGATGTACATAAAGTAAAGAAAGATTATGACAGATCTATGCTTTTGGGGGATGGTTTGAGGTTTTCTTTGAATTTGCTTTTCATGACAGTGCTTTGGTCTTTGGGTTGTTTTATTTTTCAGAGGCAAGTTGAGGCTTAATACATACAACCTCATAACTATCGTACAAAAGTGCTAAAATAAAATAAAGAAACAGCAATTCAAATTGTAACAAGTGATAAGAAAAAAGTTTGAACTGTTGAGAATATTGAAATATTCCAAGATCGAGTATGCCATAGAGTGGTTTTGTCTTGGTCATTTGTAGATTGTTCTAGGTGAAAAGGTATGATGTTGGTGGAATGATTTCATAGTTTTGAGCACAGTTAATATACTACATTTTCTTTGACAGACAGACAGGCAGACAGACAGACAGGCAGACAGACGTACCATGACAAAGGTGGAGAGAGAGAGAGAGAGAGGGGGGAGATATTCAAACATACTAACAGTATAATTTTTTAGGGGCAGATGTTAGTATTTTTAAGACCAACTTATCATTGACTGTATGTCCCCTTTGAGATAAGTATTTTAATGATCAACGTATTATTATAATGTAATTTTTGTGTTCCATTATTGTGCAGATCACAGTATATCCATCTAGCACTGTCTATTTGCCTGTCACTGCAGAAGTTGTCTTTCATATGTGCTCTGTTTATTTTTTTGTGATTTTTTCTTGGTTGTTGGTGTTTTTTATGCCCCTTTTATGAATTTATGGAAAGTAGGAAATAATTATTTTGGATTCACTTTATAGCTAGCAAAGGCAGTACAGTATTTGTAAATCTGGCATTGCATCTGTCTGTGTGTTTTTTTTTATTTTTATTTGCTCTTCAGCTAGAGCCCTGAAGTTCACCAATGGTGAAAACTTGTGTATATGACTGTTTAGCCTCCATTTAAGGTAGCCACATTCCAACTTCAGGGATGATGTCTAAACATGACTCCAGTATGTGTGGGTTGTTAAATCACCTGTTCTTACCTGCACAGAGTGGTCTTCTCTACTGAAAAGCAGACTATGTTTTAACATGTGTGCATTCACAAATGAAACTTTGGTTTATAGTCTCATCTGAAGGACTTTAGGGGGAGTGTAGTCGGTACTGATTGTGTGTGTGTGTGTGTGTGTGTGTGTGTGTGTGTGTGTGTGTGTGTGTGTGTGTGTGTGTGTGTGTGCGCACGCATGTGTGTGCATGTGTATATCACTTCCTCAACCAGTTTAGATAAGAGAATGGACTGAAAATCTGTTCTTTCTTTTTTTTTCTTTTTTTTTTTACTTACTCTAGTAAGCCTGTCAGTCTGTTTGTCTAAGTGAGGCTACAACACGACCAATGTAACAGAGCAAATCTGAAGAAACCCAGCTGTTTGTGTCTTTCTCATAGTTATTATCGGCTTTGTTGCTGCTTTTGTTGCTGCTGTAGTGAAGAGCTTTTCTTCATAAGATCATTCTGATGCCAGATTTGCTGATACAACACAAAAATATTCTCTCTGTTTGCTGTAGTTGCCAAATATGCTGACATTAGAATCTCTCTTGCTTTATCCACTCTATTTTGTAATGCATGTAAATTTTTTTGTTATACTTTTAAAAAAATTTTTGCTTTATGTTTCTTTTCCTTCATTGTTTCTCTTTGCCTACCCTTCTTCTCCCTCCCCTCCCCCTCATCCTCTCCCTCTCCTCCCTCTTCTCCCTTCCCCTCCTCCACCATCCCTTTCACCTCCCCCCTTTCTTTTTTTCAGTTGCATTTTTGTGTCATTCCATATTTGATTTATGTAGTTAAAACTAGATTACCAATTGAATATGTTTTTCCTGTATGTTTTTCCTGGTCATGTAGTTATTTACATAATACATTTTCTGGGTGATTTATTCAGTTATTCGTAGATTCCTAATTTATCACATCTTTTTGTTTTGTTTCTTATTTAACATATTTAGTTATTCATGGGTTTTTTTTTGGGGGGTTACCATTTCTGTTTAAACTAATGTTTCAATTTTCCTTGTTTATCTGTTTGTTTATTAATGTCCATTACATGTCAGTTTTGTTTGTTTTTTTGTTTGTTGGTTTTGTGTGTGTGTGTGGGGGTGGGGTGGGGGGGGTGGGGGTGGGGGGCTGTTTATGAAGTCCGTGACCTATTCATACATTTTGGTTTTATCTTATTGCTTTCTTCATCTTGATTTATAAACTTGTTTCAGTATTCTGGTTATATTCTTAATTTAAATTTTCTTTTCAGAGTAATCTTTATAAAGAAAATAAATTTTAAGGTGGGATCAGTTATTTTTCTGTGGGTTTTTTTTTCTTTCAAATAGTTTCTACACATCTGAGACCTGGATTTTTCTGTTGCCACATGTTTCTTGTGCTTAGGATACATTAAATGCTTATTCTACTGATATCAGTTTTGATTTAGTTTGTATGTTTTTTCTGATTTTTTTTCTTATTGTAAATTAACGTGATTTTATGCATACATAGAGACTGACTGATGAAGGTATTTGAGTTATATGTTTGTTTCATTTTACACTTTTGTCAGTATGATTTGGTCTTTCCATAATAACTTCTGTGGAAAATAGCTAAAAAAATCTTAGAGTAATATATCCTAATTTCAGAAAAATAATCCTATTTATCATAAAAAAAACTATAGAGATTTTAAGTAACATTTTTTATGTATGTATCATGAAAACTAGCAGTTTATTTGTGAAAATTGTGTGAAAATTCAATCCTTTCCCGACAAATGTATGTGTCAAAATTAGCCAACAAATGTGACGCTCTACCACATAATGAGTCGCATTGCACCAGAGGTAATTTTTAGTTATTAACATGTTATTGATCTGCAATAAAAGGGCTATTCAATACAAAAACCAAATTGA
>CM060332.1:3351612-3371612 GCA_030674155.1 Stramonita haemastoma
GCAAACTAACAAATGAAGCAGCAAGCAAACAAGCAAAACACAACCCAGAAAACCCTCACCCAAGATATATTTAGCTACAACATTGTTGCAACTCATAACTGCTGGTGTTGTTGAGAGTGTTGTTGTTTCTGACATTATCATAAGTCATTATCATCCTCATCGAAAGATGATTTTTACCTGCTCCTGTTGTTGCAGGGTCAGTGATGCAGGTGTGCGACACCTGGTGGATGGGCCGTGTTCGGCCAAACTGCGAGAATTGAACCTGACCAACTGCATCAGGGTAGGGGACATGGCCATGGTCAACATCCATAAACGGTCAGTTCTCTGCTGTCTCTCTTTTTTTTCTTTTTTAATTTTTTTATATATTTCATTAATTTTTTTTCAGTTTTTTTCTTTTTAATATTTTTTTTTATATTTCTTTTTTTTTTTCAGTTGTCTTCTTTCTTTCTTTAAAATATTTTTTTCATTTGGTT
Source organism: Stramonita haemastoma (assembly GCA_030674155.1). Classification (NCBI taxonomy): domain Eukaryota; kingdom Metazoa; phylum Mollusca; class Gastropoda; order Neogastropoda; family Muricidae; genus Stramonita; species Stramonita haemastoma. Next base: position 3,352,086 of record CM060332.1, read on the forward strand.
TTTTTCAGTTCTTTTCTTTCTTATTTAATTTTTTTAAATTACTTTTTTAGCTCTCTTTTTTCTCTTAAACATTTTTTAAAAATATATTTCTTTTCTTTTTTATAATTTTTTAAATTATTTTTTTCAGTTCTCTTCTCTCTCTTTCATTGCTAGCTTGTGGTTATTTCTTTGTTGGTTTCTTTTCATTTATTTATTCATTCTTTTTTTTATAACTTTTTTATTTATTTATTCTTTTATAGCAAGGATAGTGGAATAAGCACTCATGTGCTTTTTTTTTTTTTTTAATCCAGTCCCCATGTGTATGTAGTTTTGTAAATCTTGTCATCTGTTCTCACCGGCACACAATGGCCTACTCTTACAAAAAGCAGAACAGGATTTAAAGTGCATGCAAGATGTTCTGCGTGCATTCGCACATGGGGTCTCTGTTTACAGTCTCATCCAAAGGACTATTGGGGGAGTGGAGTTGGCACTGATGTTAACTCCAGCGGAAAAAATCCTCTCGAACGGGAATCGAACCCGGGTTGTCAGATTGCGAATGCCATGTTCTGACCACTAGGCCATCCCATGCCATCATTTCTTGGCTAGAGTTCCAAGGTTCACCTCTGGTGAGATTTTACTTCTTTTTATTTTACCCACCTGTAAGGTAGCTGCATTCTGACTTCAGGGATGGTGTCTGAATATGACACCTGTGTACAGGTACCTGTACCCTCAATCATTGTACAGGTATCACAGCCCTCGGTCATCGTGTATACAGGTGTCACGACCCCTCATCATTGTACAGGTGTCACAGCCCTCAATCACTGTGTGTGCAGGTGTCACCATCTGACCTACCTCAATCATTGTGCAGGTGTCACCATCTGACCTACCTCAATCATTGTGCAGGTGTCACCATCTGACTTGACCTACTTCAATCATTGTACAGGTGTCACAGACCTCAATCATTGTATGTGCAGGTGTCACAGCCTGACCTACCTCAATCATTGTACAGGTGTCACGGCCCTCAATCATTGTACAGGTGTCACATCCCTAAATCATAGTAAAGGTGTCACATCCCTCAATCATTATGTGTACAGGTGTCACAGCCCTCAATCATTGTGTGTACAGGTGTCACGACCCCTCAATCATTGTACAGGTGTCACAGCCCTCAATCATTGTGTGTTCAGGTGTCACAGCCGTCAATAATTGTTCAGGTGTCACCACCTAACCCTCCTCAATCATTGTGTATACAGGTGTCACGACCCCTCAATCACTGTGTGTGCATACAGGTGTCACAGCCTGACCTACCTGAACGTGAACTACTGCGAGCACGTGAGCGAGGCGGGGATTGAACTGCTGGGCCTGACGCACAGCCTGGTGGCGCTGGACATCTCTGGGTGCAACTGCGGGGACCAGGGGCTGTCAGCCCTGGGCAACAACACGCGGCTGCGCGACGTCTGTCTGGCGGAGTGCACCAACATCACCGACCTGGGCCTGCAGAAGTTTGCCCAGCAGTGCCACGAGATTGAGCGCCTCGATTTGTCACACTGCATGGTGTGTGTGTGTGTGTTGAGGGGTGGGGGGTTGGGGGGGGGGGGTTGCGGGGGGGGGATAAGTGGGGGGCGGGGGATAAGTGGGGGGGGGAGTTGTGGGTGGGGGTGGGGGGGTTGTGTGTGTGTGGATGGGTGGATGTAGGGGGGGGGGGTGTGTGTGTGTGACTGGTGGGGGGGGGGGGGGGTTGTGTGTGTGTTGTTTGTGTGTGTTGTTTGTGTGTGGGGGGGGGGGGGGGGGGGATGGTTGTTCCACCACTTTTTCTGTGTGGTCTGTTGATGAATGGGGAGATGTGGTGTGTGATTCTTGTGTGTGTAGGGGAGGGGGGGTCCCCACTTTTTCTGTGTGGTCTCTCTCTGGATGAAGAGATCTTGTGTGGGTGAGACTATAAACCAAAGTCCTGTGTGTAAATGCATGCAAGACATCTTGAGCACATGTTAAAACTTGTTCTGCTCTTCAGAGGAGTAGGCCACTGTGTGCTAGTGGGAATAGATGACAAAATTTCCAAAACAGAGCATAATTATCTTCTAATTTTTGCCATCTGCATTTATTATTACAGAACAAACACAAACAGCATATTTGTTAAATTAGGAAAATTGAGTTTTCTTCGTAGTTTTTGTCTTTAGAAATTGTATCACAGAATAAACAATATACTTGTTAAACTAGCAGAATAGGATTTGTGTGATACTTCTTGCCACCTGCATTTTTAGTCCAGGACAAACGTTGTCACTTTTTATTCTGTTACCAGCAACTGACAGACGGAGCGATCAAAAACCTGGCCTTTTGCTGTCGCATGCTGACTGTGCTCAACTTGGCCGGATGTAAACTGGTAAGTGACTGTGTGTGTGTGTGTGTGTGTGTGTGTGTGTGTGTGTGTGTGTGTGTGTGTGTGTGTGTGTGTGTGTGTGTGTATGTTTGTGTGTGTGTGTGAGTGTGTGTGTGCAAGTGTGTGTGTGTGAGTGTGTGTGTGTGTGTGTGGTGTGTATGTATGTATGTCCACAAGCATGTATGCACTTATGTTTGAGTGGGTTAATGTATATGTGTGTGTGCATGCATGTGCATGCGTGCCATGTGTGTGTGTGTGTGTGTGTATGTGTGTGCATATGCAATGCATATACATGAGTGTATATACCTTTATATGTGTACTTGCAATGTTGCATGTAAGGAAAACCCCATGTTTCACAGTGACCAAACAACGCCTGTTCTCGTTTGTTTTCTCGGTTTCTAAAGACTGTAAACCCTTGTCCACCTGTTGTGCAGGTAACAGACCTGAGCATACAGTACCTGTCAGGTGTCTGCCATTACCTGACTGCCCTGGACATCAGTGGCTGTATTCTCATAACGTGAGCATCTTTTTTTTAATTTCTTCTTCTTTTCTTTTTTTTGAAAGATAAAAGGATATCGTGGTATCCTGCCTTGAAGGAAATAAACAAAGAATCTTAAATTTCCAGTCAGGAGTATTTTTGTACAGAAAAACTGTGTGATGAACATTCAGAAAGTTTGGATGGAGTGAGTTAGGAAAGTATTGACAAATGTCTTTTCAGTCAGTCTGTGCATTGATGTGGTGATATGATATCTGCACCACTGACATTAGGTGACCGTTTGCGTGCCTTGGCTTCAGTACAGTCCCCCAGTTCATCCAGCTGTAAATGGGTATCTTCCCTCTTTAGGGTCAGGGAAGATAAAACCGCGAGGGAGAGGAGATGGGCACCGCCCTCAATATGCTGGCCTCTAAAGAAGCTGAGGTCTCTGATGCCTCACTTCCCGATGACAATACTGGTTATGGGACACCTTTACCTTTACCTACCATTGCCAGTCTGTGCATTGATGTGGTGACATGACTTGTGCGCCAATGACAGTTAATCTGTTGCTGAATGAGGTGACATGACATGTGCATCATTGACAGTTAATCTGTTGCTGAAGTGGTAACATGACTTCTGCATCTTTGACAGTCTGTTTATTAATGTGGTGACAATACTTGTGCACGTGTGTTGTTGTGCCGACAGGGACAAAGCCCTGAAGTACCTGAGGAAAGGCTGCAAGAAGCTGCGCTCCCTGACCATGCTCTACTGCAAAGGAGTCAGCAAGTCAGTGTGTGTGCTGTGCTGCGACAGTTAGGCTGCAGTCTGTTCACGTTTTGATTTGGGGGGGAGGGGGGGGGGGGTGTATCTTAGCTAGACCTCTTGATGTTCACCGGTAGTGAGAGCTTTTGCATATGTGACCATTTTTGCCCACCGTTAAGGTATCCACATTCCAACTTTGGGATGATGTCTTAACACAACACTAGTGAGTATGCAGGCTTTTTTTTGTGTGTTTTTATTGGTCGTCCATTTTTACCATTATGATTGGCCTACTCTTCTGAAAGGCAGAGCAGATTTTAACATGTGTGCAAGATATTCTGCATGCACTGGTACATGGTGCCTCTGACTACAGTCTCATCTGAAGGACTTTTTGGGGAGTGGAGTCAGTGCTGATGTTAACTCCAGGGGTAAAATCCCCTCGAATGTGTCTTGGTAGTGGCTTGAACCCAAGCTTCATCTGGGGCCGTGAAATTGCGAGTGCAATGCTCGAACCACTAGGCTATCCCAACCCCTTTTGTTTGTTTAATTTGTTGGTTGATTGGTAATTAACGATTTTCTGTTTGTTTTTTGTAGGGATGGGATGGGATGGGGGGAGGGTTATATGTGATACAACCTCTTAATGTGTCAACTTGTGTGTGGGGGGGGAAGGCTATTCTTTGGTTAGGGTATTTATTTATTTGTTCTTTTATATCGAGGATAATGGAATAAGCACTCATATACTTGTTTACATCCAGTCCCCGTGTGTATGAGTATGAGTCAATGACTGCCTTCAATTTTCATTACAAAAAAAGAAAGAAAGAAAAGTAGCTTTGCTGTACCAGGGATGTGTTATTTGGGAAGATAGATCTTTTAGGAGTGTGTTTTCTTCACTTTGTGTTCAGGTTTGACTTTTCCTTTGTGAAAAATGTATTTGTAAGGCCTCGTTAGGGGTACATTATACAAGTTAAATCAAGACAGTTCTTTCCCTCCCTCTCTGTCTCTCTGTCTCTCTCTGTCTCTGTCTCTGTCTCTCAGTCAGTCAGTCAGTCAATCTGTCTGTCTGTCTGTCTGTCTGTCTCTGTCTCTCTCTGTCTCTCTCTCTCTCTCTCTCTCTCTCCCTCCCCCTCCCCCTCTCACTCTCCCCCCTCTCTCCCCCCTCTCTCTCTCCCCCCCACTCTCTCTCTCCCTCTCTCCCTTTCTCTCTCCCCACCTTCTCTTCTTCACAGTTTTTTTTTTTTTTAATTCATCCATGACTGTAAAAAAAAAAATCTGGTCAATTTGTAACCATGTATCTGTACACATCTTTTTGTCTGCCAGACATGCGGCACAAAAGATCACACGTCACATTGAAACAGTGGACTACAACTACGACGATGTCCCCGGCTATTACGGCTACTGAACAACCCCCCTGTACATGTTGTCATCTTTCATCATGGAATCAGCCCAATTGATGGAATCAGCCTGAATGATGGAATCAACTTGGACATTCTTTATTATTATTATTATTATTATTACTTGACATCTCAATGAAGTGTTGTTTTCATTTTGTGTGCCTATCATTATCATGCCAGTCTGTAATTAAATTAAATGGGTGTTGACCAGCTGTGATAGTATCATTACCTAATGTTGTGCTGCTTCAATGTGCATATATACTGTTTAAATAGAAATATATGAAAATAATGTGAACATTATTACTTAGATGGAATACACTGTACATTAGCTTTGCATGTATGAGTTGCTACAGATTAGGGTGTCATGTGTATAAATGATTATCACTCTATGTATGCACACCTGTGTGTGTGTGGTTGGTTTTGTGTTTTTTTGAAATCTCTAAATCATGAATATAGAATTCATGGATAAGGAGAAAGTCTCATGGAATAAATATTAAGATCTGATTGCTTTTTTAAAAGAGAGGAGGGTGGAACTCTGCCAAATGTTTTGTAATATTGTGTGTATATAGGTGTGTGTGTGTGTGTGTGTGTGTGTGTGTGTGTGTGTGTGTGTGTGTGTGTGTGTGTGTGTGTGTGTGTGTGCGCACGTGCGCATGCTTGCATGTGTGTGTGTGTGTGTGTGTGTGTGCGTGTGTGTGTGTGTGTGTGTGTGTGTGTGTGTGTGTGTGTGTTTGTTGGAGAGAGAGAAAACCATACAGATTCTGGATATAATTGTAAATGTGTACATAGATAGATGGGTATGTGCTCATTTGGGTAATTTATTTATTGATCCCTTTTCAAAACATGTTAAATATTTGAAGCAGAAGAAAGATTGTATTCAATTTTATATGCTTTTTTTTTTTTTTTTTTTTGCTTTCTGTTTTTAAGATGAGGCTGTGTGTGTGTGTGTGTGTGTGTGTGTGTGTGTGTGTGTGTGTGTGTGTTGTGTGCGTGCGTGCGTGCATGCGTGTGTGCGTGTGTGTGTGTGTGTGCGTGCGTGTGTGTGTGTGCTTGTGTGTGTAATTGTTCTAGTTATCACTTGTGAAATTACATTTGACTCCTCTCTCTCTCTCTCTCTCTCTCTCTCTCTCTCTCTCTCTCTCTCTCTCTCTCTCTCTCTCTCTCTCTCTCTCTCTCTCTCTCTCTCTCTCTTTTTACCTCATACCCCCCCCTCTTTCCAACAATGATCGTGATTACAAATGATAAATCATTTCACATCATTATTTAAATCTAAAATCAATGAGTTGTGTGAACAGAAACTTGACTGAATCAATCAGTCAACCCTGCACTGTTTATCTGTAGTGAGTCTGTTATTGAAAAGTAAAATAAATGACTTCACTTTTCCCATATCTTGATCGCTTTGTTGTTGGGTGGTATGACAGTGATGTACTGTGGTTGAATGGTGAGCTTGTTTTGTCAGAAGATTGAAAAGAATACAAATAAAAACTTCTTTTAACCTTTTCCTTTCAAGTAACCCGCTAGTGGGCAACCAACCAGCTACTAATGCTTCCCTACGTCTCACACACTACTGGGTTACAGAAGCATTCACATGTGCACAGTGCACATGTACAGGGAAGAGGGGTCCTTTCTCTTAACAGAGGGATAAAAAGTTCAAGTCTGTCCCGAGCCTAAGGCTCATCAGGCCGGTGTTTATCCCGGTTTCTGTGGCGTTAAGCAACTGAGAGTCATAGACTCCCCCCTGGATAGGACGCCAGTCTATCGCAGGGTTAAACATAGGGATAGTGTTAATATTATTGGATCATTGAATTATATACAAGAAAGCAACCAAAAGCAATAACAAAAATGCAAATGGTAAAAGTTCCCTTGTACAAGACAAAAACCAACCAAACACACAAGGAAACAATCCTTCTAACATGCAAGCTTACACAAGCCCTGTAGAAGATCTTGCACAGGTGCTAACAGCCTTTTTAGAGTCCACACCTGGTCTATACATCCACACCTGGTCCATGCAACCTCACATGGTCCATGCATCCACACATGGTCCATGCATCCACACATGGTCCATGCATCCACATATGGTCCATGCATCCACATATGGTCCATACATCCACACATGGTCCATGCATCCACACATGGTTTATGTATCCTCACATGGTCCATGCATCCACTTATGGTCCATGCATCCACACATGGTCCATGCATCCACACATGGTCCATGCATATACCCCACCCCCACCCCCACCCCTTCCCTGCCACCCCCATCTTCTCCATCTTTCAGAGCATAATTAAAGTAGAAAGGCTCATTCCCTCTTTATCCCTCTTTCTTTCACTGATTCTTCTGGGTTAAAAATGCCAGTAAAGGGTTGATAGATGAAGCTCCCAGACCACACCACCAAGTCAGTCAGGCCAAAACAGAGCCCAGATGGGAGTAGAGTGGCCTAGTGGTTAGACCCTTGTGCTCAAGATCTGACGGCCTGGGATCAAGCCAAAGCCACCACTGAATCATCTGTTCTTGGAGATTCCCCCTAGAGTTAACATCACAACCAACTCCACTCCCCAAAAGTCCTATGATTTGTGTAGTACTCCACAAGATTCAGCACTATATAAATCCCTTATATTCTTCTTCTTCTTCTTCTTCTTCTTCTCATTATTATTATTATTATTATCATTATGTGCAAACCCATGTAGAACATCTTGCACACATGTTAAAACCTGTTTTGCCTTTCGAAAGACTAAGCCATTGTGTACCGGTAGGAACAGATGGCAAAATTTCAAAATTGCAAACACACTGGCGTCATGTTGAGACATCACCCTCAAAGTCTGAATGCGACAATCTCCAAGGTGGGCAAAAACAGTTGCGTATGCAAAGCCTCACCTGTGGTTTGTCTTTGAGTTAAAGCCAAGGAATAAAGAAGAAATTGACATCAGACAGATGTGGTGGTTTTCAGGCCAGTACATACATGCTGTGACATTGCCAATGCTGCCTCGGTTTTCAGTTCCATGAAAAACATCCCATTTTACGCTACATATCTATCAACAAAATCGCATTAGAGCATGCAGGATATTTTTTTCTGCTTTCACAGTCTACCACTTGCTGACACTTAGTGCAAGATCTGTAATGTGCAAACAATCTTTTGCATGCATTTATATCAAGAGAATGAGGTACTTGCTGAACTGCACATCAGTTGATCTGGAAGATTGTTAAAACCCTCACCTTCAAATAATCCATCAGGGGTTGCTGAGATTCAAACCCAGGAGAAGGGGGGGGGGGGGGGGGTCTAGTGGTCAGAGTGTTGCACTGGCGATTACATGGCCAGGATTGAGTCCAGGCTCGACCCACCACCACCAAGATGTCTGTCTGATGGGGATTTCCCCCCTGGAGTCAACATCAGTGCTGACTCCGCTCTCCCCACAAGTCCTTCAGATATAAGTTGAGCCCCCACGTGCACACACATATTCAGAACATCTTACGCATACGTTAAAACCCGTTCTGCCTTTTCGGAAAAGTAGGCCATAGGCCTAAATGCTGGTAAGAATGGACGACAGAAAGTATGTGAACAAAATTCATGAACACAGGTGTCGTGCGTAGACACTATCTCTAAAGTCGGAATGCTGCTACCTTTATGGTGATAAATAAAATGGTTACCTACGCAAAAATCTCACCATTGGTGAACTCAGAGTTCTAGCCCAGGAACAAACAAACAAACAAACAAACAAACTGACATGATGATGATACTAGTGCTTCAACTGTTGAGAAACGCTGCCAAACGATCCTCGGACAAACGGCATCAGGTTTGGGTTATCTCTAGTGGGGAGAAGCCGCCAATGTAGTCTAGTGGTTAGGGCGTTGGACTCGTAATCTAAAGGTTGCGGGTTCGATCCCAGCTTTGGGCTATGGCGTTGCGCCCTTGGAAAAGGCACTTTACGGCTATTTTCTCACCCCACCCAGGTGTAAAAGGGGTAGGCTACCAACCTTGTGTTGGGGGTTAACCCTGCGATAGACTGGCGTCCTATCCAGGGGGGAGTCTATGACTCTCAGTCGCTTAACGCCACAAAAACCGGGATAAGCACCGGCCTGATGAGCCTTAGGCTCGGGACAGACTTTAACTTTAACTCTAGTGGGGAGAAGGGAGTAAACACAAGTGTTGTGCATTGTATAAATGCTGCTGGATACCATGTGTCACACCAAGCCCATACAAACACAAACTTGAACTATCACAGGCAAAAGGAAAACATACTTAGAAGGCAAATCAAAGCTCAATGAAGAAATCAGAGAAACAGAAAACCAAAACCAGAGGGCTAGACATGTCAGTCATAACCAAGACGGGGACTGGTTCTTTTTTTTTTTTTTTTTTTTTTTTTAGATAAGATTTTCGGACTTTCCTGTCATCAGCTACGATGAAAGAAAGATAGAAAGGGGACTGGTTCTGTTTTCTGTGGCAAGAACACACCCGTGAGGATATGACCCAGTGTACCATGTGCTCAACATGGGTTCATGTAGAGTGTGCAGGAATACCAGAAAGCCAGGAAGAGTATTCCTGCGATTTCTGCCAGTCAAAATGACTATGAAATGTGCAGTTTAGAATTTGGACTCCACTGTTCAGATTTAGTGAATAGGTGGTGTAATGCCGAACATTTTTCTGAATTTTTCATATTAAAATAACGTTTGTTGTTATTTTATTTCAACCAGATGTGATATGGGTGCTGCATAACCATCCTTTTATATAAATTTGTTCTTGAAAATTGTCTTGGTTTTGTTCTTTTTTAGAAAATGTCATATTTCCTGAAGTGTTCGGTATCTGGGGACTCACCCTACAAGCTTTGGTTCAAACGGACTTGCTGTATTCAAGCCACTCTTCCCTCTTCAGGGTTGTGGTGTCGCCACAAGAACAGCGCAATAAACATCAAAGACAAGCACACTTACCCACACTACCCACCCCCCTAGCCCCCCCCCCCCCCCCCCTCTAGCCCCCCCCCCCCCCCCCTCTTAGCCCCCCTCACACCAAATTTGTTTATTTATTCATATTTAAATAATACTTTTACTTCTGCCATGTCTGTTCAGTTTCCTTGCACTGCCTGTTGTTGATGCTTAGGGGGGACGGATAGCCTAGTGGTCAGAACATCAGTGCTGACTCCACTCTCCCCAAAAGTCCTTCGGATGAGACTTTAAACCGAGGCCCCGTGTGCGAACGCACGCAGAACATCTTGCGCACACGTTAAATCCTGTTCCGCTTTTCGTAAGAGTAGGCCATTGTGTGCCGGTGGGAACAGATGACAAGATTTACAAAACTGCATACACACGGGGACCGGATGAAAAAAAGCACATGATTGCTTATTCTGTTATCCTCGATATAAAAGAATAAATAAATAAATAAACATTGCGCTGGCAATTTGACGACCCGGGTTCGAGTCCGGTCGAGGAGATTTTTCTCCTGGAGTTAACATCAGTGCTGACTCCACTCTCCCCAAAAGTCCTTCGGATGAGACTTTAAACCGAGGCCCCGTGTGCGAACGCACGCAGAACATCTTGCGCACACGTTAAATCCTGTTCCGCTTTTCGTAAGACTAGGCCATTGTGTGCCGGTGGGAACAGATGACAATATTTACAAAACTGCATACACACGGGGACCGGATGAAAAAAAGCACATGATTGCTTATTCTGTTATCCTCGATATAAAAGAATAAATAAATAAATAAATAATAAATTAGGGCCTATCCTAGATTTCTTGAAAGTTTTGGTAAAAAGTCATTTCATCAGCGTCACAGAATATTTGCCAACATGGCGCATAAGGGTGGACAGGCTGCAGACCTTACAGGATGGTATGCCGATCTGAACAGATGTGGCCAAAAACAGGAATATGACAAAGCCATCAAACTCTCTGGAAGAAGTAAGTTTATACACTATCGGTGTATAATCAATGGGCGATTTGTTTTAACAATTAGGACATCGGTACAATATTAGTACACGTGCGAGACTACTAAGTTACGTTGAATGTCTGCTCTGGTGCCAATGAGTTTTAACAGATTCGAAGTTGTGAATCGAGTAGATCAAGCGACTTGGACAAACCCCTTGACCCCCTATAATAAATTAATTACTTTAAAGTGTATGTTTTCTTGTTTTGTATTATGCAAGGAAGGTAATCTGTGGGACTTTGCTCATCTTGATGATGTTGAATAGGTTGCCCATCTGTTAATTCAATCACTTAAATTTGGTATGTCCTGTAATTTTATACATGTATACAAACGCCAGGCCTATAATTACACACACACACACACACACACACACACACACACACACACACACACACACACACACACACACAACACAGAGAAACATACATAGAGTAACAGTACTAACACACATTCACACCCACACCCACACCCAAACACACACACACACACACACACACACACACACACACACACACACACACACACACACACACACATACACACACTATAGTACACACTCACACACATACACACACACACACACACACACACACACACACACACACACACACACTGAAAAAAAGCAAATTCAATGTACCATCTGGAAATAAAAATTTGATTTGATTTGATTTGATTTGAGTGACACGCACATACAGTGACACGCACATAGACAGTCACACACACACACACACACACACATACACACACACACACAACGCGACACACACACAACGCGACACACATAGTGGCACACATAATGACATATCTCATTATCTGTGTGTGTCAAGCTATATTATTTGTGTGTGGTATGGTGTGGTGTGGTGTGGTGTGGTGTGGTGTTGTGTTGTGTTAATGTGTGTGTATGTGTATGTGTGTTTGTGTGTGTGTGTGTGTGAATGTGTCACTCTATGTGTGTGTTGCGTGTGTGCGTGTGTGTGTGTGTGTGTGTGTGTGTGTCTGTGTGTGTGTTTGAGAGTGAGACAGAGAGAGAGAGAGAGGGAGAGAGAGAGAGAGAGAGAGAGAGAGAGAGAGAGAGAGAGAGAGAGAGAGGAGTACTAGTACTGTAGTAGAGAGAGAAACTGAATGTTGCACAACCTCGTGATGTTTCTGTTCCTAATTTCAACTTTAGGAGTGTTTCTTATATGTCCATGGATATTAATTATATACTTTATTATATAATATTGATAAAATATATTTTTTTAATTAATCATTCAAAAGTGTATCTAATTTTTACATTCTTGATTCTGTAACACAAGGACGGCAAATTCCAGTCTCCTTCCATTCCTTCAAAGATTCAGACTTTAACTAAGATCAAGGTAAAACATGTTAAACACATGCATAAAATAAACAATGACTAAAACAAAGATGGTGGCTGCCATTGTAACTGTAAGTAGTGTATCTGTAACACTGTAATTTTTAAGGGAAAATTGATTATTAGTGACTTAAGTGAAAATAAATCCATTGGGAACTGGGAAGTAACCAGAGGTTTTGTTTTGCTTTGTTTCAGTCCTGCACCATTTTCCAAAGGAGGTGAAAGCTTACCAGTACCGCGGTGGTATGTTACATGCAACAGGACAAGTATGAGGAAGCCCTCACTGCTATTGGCAAGGATAAAGAAAAAGCACAGTCAGTAGTTTTTTATTGTTGGTTTTTTTTTTCACTTCTTTGCTTGTTTTTCTCTTTTTTTTTTGTTTTAAATTTTTTTATATTAATTATTGGCTGAAAAAATGTATAATTACATAATTATTGAAAATGTACTAGATAGGGGGTGATATTTAATTTCAAGGAATCTTGGGTATTATTTTATTGATGATACTAATACTGTAATAGTAGTAGTAGCATCTTTAATTCCTTCAGAATCAGAAGTAGATGGGGCATTGTTTAAATGATTTCTCAGGGAATGTATCATGGGCAAGTTGAACCTGGTGCCAGGGTGGAGTCTACCACTCCACAGGTTGCGGTATGCATGCTGGGTATACTATCCATACAGCTGGCCATGTAGTGGGCCAGTTCTTCTACAAAAAGTAGAGAGGGTTTAACATGTACACATGTGCTAGTAGTTATGGTTGTAATTTGCTAATTCAGTAACTGTACCTGGCTTTATGGTCTTGTCATTATTGGGCATTCACCAGCTTAACAATAACACCTGGATGGTCACCCAAGCTATGTCTGTAGATATCAGTATGTGCTGTGTCATTTATCACACCTGGAAATCACTGTAGTTACTGTAAGGCTGTAAACTTGTACGCACTGGATGAGGAGTTTTCATGACTTATTTTATTTCTCCATGGGGGATGCGGGGGCCTTGTCAGTATAATTTAATATCATTCCCTTCTTCTGGAAATTCTGTGCTAGGAATTCCTTCTTTCTTGATTCCTCTCTTTATTTCTGCCTTATTCTTTTCTTCCTTCTCTTTTTTCTGCCTTCTTATTCCATTCTCCTGCCTTCTCTACAGAAAGACTTAAACAATAACAGAATAAGAATGATCTCAGATGCTGAAGTCAGCTGTGCTGGGCCTGACTTATCAGGTGCTAAGTTAATGGCAGCGCAACACCTTTTCCCTCGTATGATGGAGAACAAAAGTTGCTGCCTGAGTAAAGAAGAAGAAGAATGACTCTTTTGAAGAACCTCACCATATGGGCAGCCATACTTTGACTTCAGAGGATTTTTTATCTTTGAAATGAGAGTGCAGGTAAATGCTATGCAAGGAGCTTGTTATGGCTGAGGACAATCTCAGCAAAACATTTCGAAGCATAACCAACATTTCAATCATGTTGGCCTTGGTACTTCGCTTACATTGATAACTGGCAATACTTTTTCCTAGGGCCAGAAACCATAAAAGGGAGTGTTATCCTATGAATTAATTAGGACATTTTCAAAAATTTGCAGGTCTTAACGAGATCCATGAAAAATCGAGTCATTTTTTAATTGGCTTGTAATATTTTGAAATATGTTTATTTTTCTTTTTAATTCTAGGCTTTACTGAAATTACATTGTGTGCTTAGTTGTTTATTTATTCATTCTTGACAGGACTTTACAGTTTGAGCGTGCATATTGCCAGTATCGACTGAACCGAACTCAAGAGGCGTTGTCTACCTTGCGTGCAATCACTAACCCAGATGTACGCACCAAAGAACTTCTTGCACAAGTGGTGAGTATGCATTTTCAGCGATGTTAGGTTATTTTTTAGACTGTTAAAAACATGAAAGTATGAATAAATAGTATTGTTTATCAGGAAAGGGGAGTTGCTATGCAAATTTTTTTCCCCTTCTTCGGTTAGTTTTGAGGTTTACCAGTGGTTTGATTTTGACTAAAGATGCAACTGTTTTCCCACTGTTCTAGTGGCTGTATTCCAACTTGAGGCATGATGTTTAGATATGACACCAGAGCTTATCTGTTTTTTTTTTTAAAAGCTGTCTTCTGTTCCTTCCGGCACACAATAGCTTTCTCTTCTGAAAGTGTGATGGCTTTTAACATGTGTGCAAGATGTTCTGCATGTGTTCACACATACGACCTGGGTTTATAGTTGCAACTGAAGGATTTGGGGGCTGTGGAGATGGAACTGATGTTTATTCCAGGGAAAATCCCCCTGAATGTATGTGTGCCTCTGTGGTGGCATAAACGGGGTTGGTCAGAGCGCAATACTCTAAACACTTCTACCCCAACCCCCACCCCTTTGCCAATGCCATAAAAGAGGTGATTTTCACTTTTGAAAAGTATTGGCTATGAGATTGAAAGATGCTGTGTACTGATGTGATTTATTGTTTGTAATATTGCGTTGATTGTGTTTTTCAGTTGTACCGTCTGGAGGAGTATGAAGACTGCTATGACTTGTACAAAGATCTCCTGAAAAATACGCAGGTGAGTTAGATGCTCAGGCTCTGTGCCTGTCTCACACATGCTCACAGCAGGTACATGTATGCATGCATGGGCACACATGTATGCATGCAGACAAGTGCGTGCATGCTTGCATGGACACAACACACACACACACATGCACACATGCATGCAAGCATGCATGCACGCACACACACATATCTAATATCACTTTTAATGAACAGGCATTAAATTGAATATATGCACACTCCCTCACAAAATCACACACTATACAATGAATACATAAATGGTTGACTGTGAATTCAACACAGAAATGCATGTAAATGTGCACATATGCAAACATCCACAAAAACATATAATTTACAAATGTATTACCTACACATCAACAAACCAGACACAGGGATTGTACATGGACACATGATGCGCACACATGCATACTAATTGACCCCCTGAGAATTTTTCTTGCGACGTTATTTAAAAAAATCATCTTTTGTTTTCCAGGATGACTTTGATACGGAACGGCAAACGAACATGGCGGCTGTGGTTGCTTCTCTTCAGATGTGGGGAGTTAGAGACGTGGTCAGTTGCTTTGTTTTATTGAGTAATTTTTTTAAATATTATTTTTAAGTTTACTCCACATTTGTGTGTGACATTTCAAACATTTTAATTTTTCGCTGTTGTGTTTGTGTTTGTTATCTATTTTGCTTTTTGGTATTTTCATTGATGGATTCATTGATTTATTCATATGTTTTCCTCTTTGTTTTTTCCCTTAGTCTTGTATGTTATTTATTTTCTTCTTTCTCAATTCATTCTGCCCCTGTTTATTTTGTCATTTTAATTATTTAAAAAAAAAACCATTGCTTAAAAAAAGCCAACAAAAAACAAACAAACATAAAAACATTCTTTAACATCATAAAGGTTGCTGTCATATGTAAGAGCAAAAATTGTAAGAACACAACACGCAAGTGTTTGGCAGAACACATTTTCAGTTTATTCCAAACCACCTTCAGGCTAAAAGATTAACCAACTGACAGTGTGATACTTTCATGGTGGAATGTTACCCTTGGGTTATTATATTCACCACATGTTGTTTGATATGAAAACGGCAGCCTTGATTATTACTGTGTGACAGGAGGACGCAGGGTTTGAGGAAGACTCCTACGAGATCTGCTACAACAACGCCTGCTACCAGATCGGCCGAGAAAAACTGGACGCAGCTCAGGCCCGACTGAAGAAGGCTGAAGGTATTTTAGTGTTGGTTATAGCGTTCATTATATTGTTCGTGATAGTGTTGGTTTGACTGAGGATAAATGTGAAGGTATATTAGTGTTGGTTATAGTGTTCATTTGACTGAGAATAAATCTGAAGGTATTTTAGTGTTATAGTGTTCATTATATTGTTTGTTATAGTGTTGGTTTGACTGAGGATAAATGTGAAGGTATATTAGTGTTGGTTATAGTGTTCAAATTCCTGAGAATAAATCTGAAGGTATTTTAGTGTTATAGTGTTCATTATATTGTTTGTTATAGTGTTGGTTTGACTGAGGATAAATGTGAAGGTATATTAGTGTTGGTTATAGTGTTCATTTGACTGAGAATAAATCTGAAGGTATTTTAGTGTTGGTTATAGTGTTCATTATATTGTTCGTTATAGTGTTTGCTATAGTGTTGGTTTGACTGAGAATAAATCTGAAGGTATTTTAGTGTTGGTTATAGTGTTGGTTTGACTGAGAATAAATCCAAAGGTATTTTAGTGTTATAGTGTTCATTATATTGTTCATTATAGTGTTGGTTTGACTGAAAATAAATCTGGAGGTATTTTAGTGTTATAGTGTTTGTTTGACTGAGAATAAATGTGAAGGTATTTTAGTGTTGGTTACAGTGTTCGTTATATTGTTCGTTATAGTGTTGGTTTGACTGAGAATAAATCCACTTTTATTAAAAACAACAACACCCCCCCCCCCCCACTTATTTGTTTGTTTTGTTTTCATGTTTGACTTAATGTAATGATGATAATAAAGAAAAAACGGTGACTGGTTTGACTTAATGTAATGATGATAATAAAGAAAAAACGGTGACTGGTTTGACTTAATGTAATGATGATAATAAAGAAAAAAACGGTGACTGGTTTGACTTAATGTAATGATGATAATAAAGAAAAAACGGTGACTGGTTTGACTTAATGTAATGATGATAATAAAGAAAAAACGGTGACTGGTTTGACTTAATGTAATGATGATAATAAAGAAAAAACGGTGACTGGTTTGACTTAATGTAATGATGATAATAAAGAAAAAACGGTGACTGGTTTGACTTAATGTAATGATGATAATAAAGAAAAAACGGTGACTTGTTTGACTTAATGTAATGATGATAATAAAGAAAAAACGGTGACTGGTTTGACTTAATGTAATGATGATAATAAAGAAAAAACGGTGACTGGTTTGACTTAATGTAATGATGATAATAAAGAAAAAACGGTGACTGGTTTGACTTAATGTAATGATGATAATAAAGAAAAAACGGTGACTGGTTTGACTTAATGTAATGATGATAATAAAGAAAAAACGGTGACTGGTTTGACTTAATGTAATGATGATAATAAAGAAAAAACGGTGACTGGTTTGACTTAATGTAATGATGATAATAAAGAAAAAACGGTGACTGGTTTGACTTAATGTAATGATGATAATAAAGAAAAAACGGTGACTGGTTTGACTTAATGTAATGATGATAATAAAGAAAAAAACGGTGACTGGTTTGACTTAATGTAATGATGATAATAAAGAAAAAACGGTGACTGAGTAATGAGGGAAGTAGACCTTACAAGACAGTTATTATTATTGTTGGGTTGTGACAGAATTTCTACGCAGTGACACTGACCTGACAGAGGAGGAGCTGGAGGAGGAGTTAGCCATCATCAGGTTGGTGACCAGAAAGCTGAGAGAAAGAGAAAAAAAAAGAAAGCTGTGAGAAAAAAAAAAAAAGAAAGCTCTGAGAAAAAAAGAAGGCTGTGAGGTTCTGGGTCTTACCCTTTCTTCCCAGTGTAACAGGAAAATGGAACTGAATGTCAAAGTCTGGATTTCAGAGAAGACTCTAAACCAGTCAGACTTGTGTGCAAATGAACAACCCACGACAGTTAACAATCGACAAGAACAGGGAGGTACTTGCTGGCAAAATTGGTAGATTCAATTCTCAGCTGTATCCCTGAAGTCCAAAGGCAGCTAGCTACCTGAGTGGTGGGGAAAAAATGAGTGTGTACGTAACAATCTCACCATTGGTAACCTCGGAGCTCTAGCCAAGGATGGGAGAAAAAGTTGTTTGTCCTCTGGTGTATATATATATATAATAGACACATGCAGAAGATCAAATATGCATGTTGAAGATCCCAGAACAGAAAAACCTTTCCTCTTCACTGCCCCAATATGTCCATGTTCAAGGTTGAAACTCTTGGTGTGTTCAGCTTCATGGTTTAAACCATAGTTGAGGTAGTAGAACAAAATGGAAAATTGCTTTCAGTTGAGCGAGTGTTCATTTATATTTGCAAGATACTCGAATACTTCCATGCTAGAATTTTGGGTTTGGTATTAGAATCACAACAGGTCTGACAGGGAAGAGGTAAATAACAAGTAATGCATGTTGGCTTTTGATGAAAAGTCTTTTGCCCTTGAAAACCCTGCCATTGTCTCTGTACGTGAATGTTTTTGTTTTTATTTGTTTGATATGTACAGAAATTTCCTGAATTGTGTACCTGTCATAGCTCTTAAAAATAATGTGTAATGTGCTTCGATTTGTTGACAGTAGTCTGTGATCTTTTGAATCTACGGTATGTACAAAAAACAGTGAACTGATGTAAAGATACATAAAAGTACCATGCTTTAAAAAATTTTTTTTGTTTTGCAGAGTGCAGATGGGTTACCTGTTACAGCGGAGAGGACGCACAGAGGAGGCTTCCCAGCTGTACAACCTGGTGCAGAAAAACAGGTAAACAAAGACACATGCTACCTGTACAGGTATTGCACATGCTACCTGTGTAGGTAATGCAGAGAATGTTCAAGATGTTCAAGTTAATCAGAATCTTCTGGAAATTGGGTTTTCAGAATACAAACTTGTCCACAGTAACTAGAAATAAAGAACTCTGCTGGACTGTTTTCCAGTTTTTGCACTGTCCAGTAGTAGTGCAGTTGTAATGCATTGTGAAGCTGTTTGTTGTGTGGGATTGAATGAGCAGTTTGTTGATTTATGTGCTCCTGGAATTATGTTATGGCAGTTTGTTAAATGGGGATGGGATAGCTCAGTGGTCAGAGCACTCGCTTTCCCCAGCCAAGTTTAAGCAGCATTGAGCGTGGTTACCGTTTGCATGCCTTTGCTTTAGTACAGTCCCCCAGTTCACCCAGTTGTAAAAGGAAATGGCATGCTAAATATAGCACTACTGACTGAGTGATGTTGGATTTGTGTGCTGCGAACTATCCATCATTTTATCTTTTATTTCACTGAGTAAGTGAATGAACTTTCTTTTAAGTGAATGAACATTGTTTCAGGCCCTCAGACAGGAACTATCCATCATTTTATCTTTCATTTTACTCATAAAGTTTACAAATGACCTGTGTTTTGTTTCAGGCCGTCAGACACGGGTCTGTGTGCGGTGCTGTCCAACAACATAGTGACGGTGAACAAAGACCAGAACGTGTTTGACTCCAAGCGCAAGATGAAGGCTGCCACCGTGGACAGTGTCAAGGCCAAACTGACCGCCGCCCAGAG
>CM060332.1:3381612-3394112 GCA_030674155.1 Stramonita haemastoma
TGTTTTGAAAGACTGATGATAGAGAATTCAAAATGAAAGAAGTAGCTGAGGAAAGTAACCGAAAAATATTGCAGTGGAAAGTTTTGTTTTCTGGTGTTCAAAGACTTTCAGATGAAATAAAGACGTGAAAGAGACCAGAATATATTTTGGTGGAAGGTAAAAAAAAAGGTAAAGGTGTTCCATAACCTAGGCGGTTGTAGTGAGGCATTAGAGATCTCAGCTTCTCTAGGGGCCAACATATTGAGGGCGGCGCCCATCTCCTCTCCCTCGCTGCTTTACCTTCCTTGACCCAAAAGAGGGAAGGTACCCATTTACAGCTGGGTGAACTGGGGAACTGTACTGGGATTTTTTTTTCTGTCAAAACTAGCAGTAGCAGTAATATGATAACTTTAAATTTTCATCTTTTTAGGGATCCTTTTAAAAAAAAAATCTTTCGCCAGTCAAAAAAAAAGAAAAAAAAAAAAGAGACATTCAAAACCATACACACAAACCAAACCAATGGTGTTGTGTTCCCAGGGATGCCAGCAAGCCCTCACCCGGCAGGGGAAGCGACCCATCCTCCCCTCGACCTGGCTCCTCCTCCTCCACCCCCTCTGCTGCCGCTGCTGCTGCTGCCGCCCCCACCACCACCTCCCCCCACCCTGCAGGCCCCCGGCAGCAGAAGCCAGCCCAGGCCCAGAAGAAGAAGAAGAAAAAGGGGTCCAAGTGGTAGAGGCCACTGACTGGGCTTGAGATTGTCAGCTTTGTCAGGTTGGATGGAGTGTGTGGGACAGGGTTCTATTCATGTCGTGGACTGGTTACTGTATAGTGTGTGTGTGTGTTTCGTTTGTTTGTTTCGGTAGGGTTTTTTTTTGGGGGGGTACTGTTTAGTTAGTTAGTGTGTGTTTGTTTGTTTGTTTGTTTTTGGGGGGTACTGTATAGTGTGTGTGTTTGTTTTATTTTTTCTTGTTTTGTTTTTTTAACCTCTTTGGGGAGTGGGGGATGTACACTGTTTTTTTTTTTTTAGATGTTTGTATGTATGCTTTTTTTTGTTTTTATTCATTTATTTATTTATAAAAAATTAAACAGAGACTTTTAGAAGAGCAGACT
Organism: Stramonita haemastoma; assembly: GCA_030674155.1. Classification (NCBI taxonomy): domain Eukaryota; kingdom Metazoa; phylum Mollusca; class Gastropoda; order Neogastropoda; family Muricidae; genus Stramonita; species Stramonita haemastoma. The sequence continues at coordinate 3,382,702 of CM060332.1, forward strand.
GATTCTCAGGACTCCAAGCAGAGAAGACGTTGAAAGAAAGGTGGATGTAAAAAAAAAAAAAAATTTACATTTAAGATTTCAGAAGAAAAGAATTGTTTTGATTATTGATACATGTGTGTTAGAAAACGAAAAAAGAAAAGAAGTAAAAAAGATACATGTGTGTAAAGAGAAGATGCATTTACCTTGCATGATATATCTTTTTGATTGCATCTGTTCTCTCCAAAAAAAAAAAAAAAAAAAAAGTGTTTTCTCTGTGGATTGTGTTCAGCCCCGCCCATGATAAAGATCATATCAGAATCGCCAACATACTGGAAGAAAAATAAAAATGACATCTTAGAAATCAATTTAAAAACGGTTCTGCAAAGTCCAAAAGTAAGACTTCTGTTTTGGAATGGAAGTTGATTTTTCAAAATAGAAACAGTTTTTCTGTGGTAAAGGGAAACAACACTGAGGGAGGGAGGGAGGGGGAGGGAAGACGTTAGTGAGCAACAACAAAAAATAACAGCTCATGATGGAGTGAGAAGAAAAAATGTGTTCTATTCATTCAAGGGTGATTTTTCTCTGCAAAGTGGAACTGGAAATGGAGAACAAACGGCAACAAGAAAAAAAAGCAAAAAAGCATCCACATTTGAAAGGAGCAGGGGAGGGAGGAGTTAACGTTTAAAACAATCAAAATAATGACTGGCACAGCTTTTGCAGGTCCTAGTTACTTCATCCATGGTTGTTGACCACTCTTTTTCCCCGTCACCAAGAGGAACATTCATGGGAACAATTTTTGGTTGTGGAAATTTTTTTGGAAAACAGAGGGCTGGTGGAGGATTTACAAAAGTGATGCCTCTACCTTAAGAGTTGATTTTTGTGGAGTAATTGCTGGTTTGTTAACAGATATGTAGAATTTCCAAGTGAAGTAAAGAATACTTTCATCATCCCGTGAAGGGCAATTCACCCAGTGTGTGAAACTTTGCAGTTGTTTAAATTGCTATCTTTATGACTTACCCTGGCTGTGAAATATTACAATTGTTAAAAAGACAGTTATGCAAACTGTTGAGAAATTTTACCCACATCACAGGTAAAAATTATCGGGTTTTATTTCCCCCTCTTCTCTTTAAAACCGATGAAATGGCATTGTGCCATTCTTGTCTTTAGTTGTGTGTTATTTTTTATGTTTTTATTGTCATCAGTTTTAAAACATTTGAAGTGTTTATTGTGGCGCTGGGCATTGGTTCTTCAAGTTTCGTTATGTGATACAACTACTGCCATTAAAATGTGTTGCTGGCACATGCATGTATTTTCGTTTTTGTGTCCACACTTTGTTGAAGGAGAGGATCTTGTACAGTGTTTCCACAACACAGAAGCATTTTCATGGACTGAATAGTTGTGTGTGTGTTGTGTGGGGATGTACGTGTGTGTGAAACTGAAAAGTTTTATCTCCCTTGCTATCACTTAAGCGGAATGTGCTTAAATAAGTGGCTAAAAATGCACACATACACAAAATCTCACCATTGATGAACCTTGGACCTCTAGCCCAGGAATCAAAAAAAAAAAATTCTCTTGCTGATAGACAAAATAATGTATGTGGGCAAACTGTTGAGTATGCGAATATTGGGCACTAAATGTGAAAAAAATCAAAGAAATATGATGGTAAAAAGGATAATTAGGGGTTTCTTGTTTGTTCCTTTGCAGAGCTCTATGGTTCAGCGAAGGTGAGATTTTGAGTATGTGCCATTTTTGTTCATCATGAAGGTAGCCACATTCTGACTTCAGCGATGATGTCTGAACACGGTACCAGTGTGCGTACGTTTTTCAAAAACTTTGTATCCATTCCTACCAGCACACAATAGCCTGCTCTTCTGAAAGATAGAACAGGTTTAATGTGTGCACAAAATGTTTGCGTGTGTTTGCACACAGGACGTCAGTTTATAGTCTCGGCTGAAGGATTTCATGGGGGTGGAATCAGTACTGATGCTAACTCCAGGAGAAATTTCCCTTGAACAGGTGCCCTGTGGAGGCTCAAACCCAAGCCGTCATAAACTGGAACTCAACGCTTTAACCACTAAGTTATCCAGCACCCATCATCAAAAATGAATCACAGAAAAAAAGATTTTTAAAAAAACGTAATGGTTCAGGTTTAAACTATTGTACATTTTCCTTGTCAGTTTATCAAGAAGACCAGACATACATACAGAGCTAAAACACCAATCTGCAGAAAACACACACAACACACACACAAATTATTCAGTGTATCTTTATTTGAAATAAAACAAACTTCAACACAGAGCAACAGACATGCATTGCTTAGATTGACTAGGAAGGATGTGAATCATCTATTCACCCTATCACCTTTTCACTGTTAACGAACCAGTGGGAAGTATGACACTCTCCTAAGACCCTGTGATACCTGACAGTCTGATGCCACTGTCCGTGTTTGGTGAGACTAGTCAAGAACGGGTCCCTGCAGCCCTAGGAAAAAACACATCAACTACTAACACGAGTTCTTCAGCTGTCTCTCCACGCAGGGCAGCCTCAAGGTCTCCTATCTTCAGCTAGGTATTTGTGTGGTTGCCAGTTGGATGGGTGACGTTTGTGGCCTTGGCTGCAATACAGTCTTCACCCAGCTGTAAATGGGTTACCTGCCCTCTTCAGGGTCAGGGAAGGTAAAGCAGCAGGGAGAGGAGATGGGTGCCACCCTCAACATGCCGGCCCTAGAGAAGCTGAGGTCTGTGACGCTTCACTTCCCCTACAACCACACAGGTTATGGGACACCTTTACCTTTTTTTAAATTTTCAACAATCTTCTTAGAATTTTAAGTTCTTGCAATTTGACTGATGATCGACAAGGATTGTCTGCACATTCATGCATTGATTCAGAAAGAATAAAAATGTTAAAAACAGCTATGAAACATGATGTTAAAAGGTTACAATGACATGTCCAATTGAATTTTTAAAAATCTGATGACAGCAGTCAAACAAAACATGTCATTCCAAACATTGTCAAAAAGTTATGATGTTCATCGATCAGCATTATTATCTAAATTTGGAATGACATACATCATAATAGAACAGTCAGCCAATATCATAGTAATTGTTTGTTATTATTTTCAAATGGACAACGACAGGACAATTATAAAAAAAAAAACATTTTGCATTAATGTTCTGATATTTTACTTGACTCCATCTGGAATTATTGGAGTTGACAGCTGGTGAGGATGATCATAAAACTACGGGAAAATTGTTGCTTTCTTTTTTATTTTTATTTTTTTAGGATTTAACTTTTTAAAATTTCTATTTTTTTATTATTAACAGTTATATTTGCGCAGTCTGTTCAGTCTTTACTTAGTTTAGATATTTTCATATTTAATATGTGGTCACTGGAGATTTTTCGGTTTTTAAATAAATGTACGCCTACCTACCCATTTTCATGACATGAAGAGGCAGAGCCAATTTTTTTCTTCTTCATCTTTCAGAGGCAATATAAAAATCTATGTCTCATGCATAAACATATCTGTCATCTACTTATGATAATTATATAAGGCATTCAAAGACAGATCATAACATGGCAAGCTTGATGGGCACTAGGAATGGGCATGCATGCTGAAACAAGTGTATACATGGTGTTGTGTTCTAAAGTCCACAATAATGTTATGAAGTAATCCTGATTAGAACTCCAATATGTTAACACTTAACCTGCAGGGGTTTTTTGCCTGTCAGAACCACACACTAACCATCATAGTCTTTGTGCTTGCTCATGACCAGAATTTTTTTTTTTTTTTGGTAAAAAAAACTACACTATTGGTTCAATAAAAGATATTGTCATTAATGCTGTGGTTTAGTTTTATTGAAATTTGTTTTTCCCTTATTTTGCTATGATGCTAATCAGAAATGATTACTGCTAGCATTTATAACTTGAGTTTTTAATTTTGTTTGCTTTTGTTTTAGTTTATAACTGGAGTTGAGTTTGGTGCTTTTATGGACAAAAATCTAACATCCATGCCCGTCGCTTCTGCATCTCCCAGTTTGTAGTTTTCACACAGCTTTTTTTATAAACCCTTTTTTCATCACTGTATCATGAAAATGGCCCTAAAGACAAACAAAAAACATAACTCCCATGAATCAAATTCTTTGAGGAATGTACTTTTTCTTTGAAATGATGATGTATTCTGTTAGTTTCTTGCTGTAAATCATGAGTTCTCTTCAAGTCTGATGTGTGTTATTTATTTATGGCAAATAATGAGTTATCTTCAATCCAAGTTTGATGTGTGTTATTTCCTTATGGTAAATAATGAGCTACTTTCAATTCAAATCTGATGTGTGTTATTTCCTTGTGGCGAATAGTTTCTTCAATGTAAGTTTAATGTGTAAGCATCCATCTCATTCAGTAAAGCTTGGTGAATCACAAAGAAGATGTGTGCTATGCTAGAAGCTTCAGGCTTAGGGCTTGTACACAGCGTGTATATGGCGTTTATACAGCTTGTACACAGCGTGTATATGGCGTTTATACAGCTTGTATACAGCGTGTATATGGCGTTTATACAGCTTGTATACGGGTTATACAGTTATACGGCATTATACAGCTTGTATACAGCGTGCAGAGAAAGCTTAGCGGTGGGAAACATCACATGCTCATGTATGGATTAAAGATCTGTGAAAAGATTTCTGATGATGAAGATTATGATAGATGTGTGATAAAAGAGTTTCCTGATGATGAAGATTATGGTAGATCTTTGATAAAAGAGTTTTCTGATGATGAAGGTTATGGTAGATCTGTGATAAAGTTTTTCTGATGATGAAGATTATGGTAGATCTGTGAAAAGTGTCCTGACGATGAAGACTATGACAAGTCTGTGATAAAGATTTCCGAATGATGAAGACTATGCTGAAGCATTCTATGATACCTTTACACCCTCACGTTAGTGGAAACTCTGTTGTGCTTTTATCTTGAGTGAGCTCAAAGATACAATAACATCGATGGGACTAATAAAATGATATTATTATGATAGAAAAAAATATGACAATTGATGGTTAGAAAAGTGAAAAATATCAATTGCACTTACCTTTAAAAAAAAAAAGAAAGAAAAAAAGTAACAATCGGGTCAAATTAACATGTAAATGCATAAATTTATAAGCAATCAATTGTCAATAACACGCTTATAAACTCATCCCGCACAAAGCATATCACGCACAAAGCAAGGCGCATACATGCACACGTATGCACACACACATTCTGCATATGCCTGTGCACACACACACACACACACACACACACACACACACACACACACACAAAGTGGAAGTCTTAATTTCTGCTGCATGTACACACAAGTCACAGAAACATATAAACTAAAAGTAAAAAAACAACAACCACACACACACAAAAGTAAATTGAATGTGGATCCATGCAAATAATCACAGTCATTCACTCCCTGTCATGTCACAGTTGATGTACTCCATAAAGCCGCCTATTCAAACAGAAAGTTTATCATTTACCCATCTTCTGTCCCATGTGTTCTTCCTTGAATATCAAAAACGGTATAGAAAAGAAAATAAAAAAAAGTATGGTAAGTATGCACACAGATCCACTGAACATTAAAACTGTTGCGTACATTTTCCGACTGCACAAAGTGAGCAAGAGCAGATGATGGTAATGCAAAAACCCCAGGCTATGCCACACAACTGACATAAACAGAGGAATCAAGTTAACAACTCATAGTGTCTAAATGACTCACTCCCCAGTGGAGTTCTAACCTGTCGGCATCACGGACTTGGGTGTTAGCTGCCGCGCCCAATGATAATAATGACATGATCCTCTTTCTCCAATGCTCCAGTCTTTGCTGGCCCTGCTGACTTCATGGCTTCTCATGCCTCCAATGAAGTTAAGGAAGAACAAAAAAAAACCTAAAGGAAATTCTTAACAAAATGTATGTTCAATGCATGCATAACAATGATAAAGCATAGACAGGTTGAATAGATTTTCACACCAAACCAAAAAATTGCCATTGTGAAGTCTAGTTTCTTTCATAAATAAATGGTCAGACAGTCCTCCAGGATAAGCCTACCCCCCCCCCCCCACCCCCCCAAAAAAACCCCAACAAAACAAACTCAAAACAAACATACCAACAACCCCCCTTCCAAAAAAAATCAGATGTACCAGCAGTCTCTTTCCTATTGTCAAATGGTGATCACTATAAATATTTCCTCACTTGTCCAGTGCAAATCAACCACTCTCAGGCTATGGAGCATGAAACTGTTCAGTTCACCACATAAATCACACACACACACACACACACACTCAACACACACACACACACACACAAACAACACACACACACACAAACAACACACACACACACACAAACAACACACACACAACACAACACAACAACACACACACCACACACACACTCACACACACACACACACACACACCACACACACACAACACACATACACAACACAACAACAAGAAACAAATAAAACACTAATCATGCCAACGGATGTGGAGATTTTTAACCATCTATAAATTATACTCATTCATTTATTTATAAACATGGCAACAGCAATTCAAATTTACATCAGTACTTCCAAGAATCACACAGGCAGTACTATACGTTTAAAACAACTGGAATTTCATAAAGCATTTACCCCTTCTCTTTCCAAGCACAATTATCACAAGAGTGGAATCATCTCTTTTCACCAGAAATCTTGCACACAACTCGACATGTGTTAGGCACCCCACAACACATAATAACTTTGCTTTGTCATGTTAAACTAGCATACTTGCCTCACAACCAAAGTGACACCAACATAACAACAGGCTACCCATTCATCCAAGGTGTGTATCGTCACCATATAATTATATGTTATAAATTATGCACAGCAGATTTTGCACACATGTTTACACACCTCAGATTTATTTACACATCACGACTCTGTATTATAACTATAATACACATCCAAACAAAAATAAACTAGTGCCAAATGAATGGATGAGAATATGATGTATGGCTGTTACTGACTTAAGCATGATGAGGAAAAATAGCAATTTCACTGTAATAATCAACATGGATTTCAGGCACCATTGCCTCTCTCTTGAATGTCCCAAGGTGTATGACATGATTGATACCAGGCATTCTATGGCTGAGTCTGAAAAGGCTTCCTTTCTCTCTCTGTACCATGTATCTGTCTGTCTGTCTGTCTGTCTGTCTTCAGTCAGTCAGTCAGTCAGTCAGTCAGTCAGTCAGTCAGTCAGTCAGTCAGTCAGTCGTCGTCGTCTGTCTGTCTATCTACTCATCTATCTATCTATCTATCTATCTATCTATCTACCCTATCTATCTATCTATCTATCTATCTATTATCTATCTATCTATCTATCCCTTAGTCTGGTGACTGTGGGGGCACCCCAGAAGACTTGGCAACCAGTTTCCTCTCATTTCTCTCTCTGTTCTGCCTTTCTCAAAATGTATACCTAACAGGGGTTTTTTTGGCTGCACTGTGCTTTATCCTTTTACAAACAAAACAAAAATAATGAATAAAAAAATACCAATACATAAAAAAAGAAAGAAAAGGAAACAAAACTTCTTTTTTTTTTTTTTAAATAGGAATTTGGGGTATACTGTTAAGCTAGGACACAAAAGATTGTATATTTCACATTGTTTTGGATCATAATCTCATAATTATTCCAAACCATGAAAAGAAATCCAAAAACACAAAAGGGCAAAAAACATTTTAAATTCTATAATCATATTATTATTATTCCAAGACAGCAAATGGTCACAGAATGAAGAAAAAAGAAAAAACAAAGCAATCAAATTTTCAAGTCAAAATACCATCAACTGAGACAGATGTTGTTTATACAGCATGCAAGCACCATTTTGAGTCTTAAAAAAAAAAGTTTCAACAAAACACACATATACAATTATATGGCAAAATCATGCAGTTTAATGATTAATGTCATGTAAGAACAGCATTTGAAATGAAAGGAATGGGAAGCGGACAATAACCTTGCACAGGACCAACGGTTCATTAGCCCTAGTTCTCTTCACCCCACTGCTAATAGGTAACATTTTATTAATAAAAAGTATTCTTCATTATGATATTTGGCATTCCACCACACAATGAGTTGCTTTGCACCAGAAGTCAATTTTTGGAAAAAGTGTTATCAATTTACAATGAAAATGCTAATCAATGCAAAAAAAAACAGGTTGAAAACCAGACAATTCTCAGAAAAGTTATTTCTGGTTGAAACAACAGACTGCAGAAAGTGACAACATGAGACATTGACAAGTTTTGGATTGTAATAGAGGGTCACAATGAGGGTTGGATGTTTTTAAAACATGTTTTTTAGAGCAAAAGGGAACAAAATTATGCCTTGATACTTCAGCACGAGGTAGAAAAATGGCTGTAGTTCTATAATCAATCAAAATCTCAACATGACCCCCAACTGACTAAGAAGTAAAATGGCTCCTAGTAGAAAAGTGGGTCAGGTGCAAAGGGACTCATTTCATGGTGGAGTGTCACAGATAAGGTTTTAATCCCAGCAATGGAACAAAAATACATTACATTATTTTCTGCAGAGATGAGAACTTTATAGTTTACAAGGACAGAAACTTGAAAGTAGGTGGAAAGTTAGAGAATGTGAATGCAGACTGGCCGGTAAAATCAAATACTCACATCATACCCAGAAAATAAACACATGTCGGTTGTCTTTGGATGCGGAGAAACACACTACTTTACTTAACACTCAATCAGAATTTGGGAGGGGGGTGGTGGTGGAAGAGGTAAGTAACCCTTAAAGCTTCAACTGGTTAATCAAACATCACACAGGAAAGGCTGGAATGTTCTAGAGGGTCATGGCAATGTCAGTTTCTCATTTTTCCTAAACTGGCGCGTCTCCTTACACCACAAATTTCATAGGAATCGCATCACATCTACAGGTCTAGAAATCCGCTTTGGGCATGTTTGACCAGACGATTGGCACAACCCAGTGAAGCCTCGGGCTTGGCTGTGTGCAGAGTATTTCAAATCAAGTTTCAGTGTGGCTGGTTACTTATGGTGGACAGTAGGGTCACATAGGCAAAAAACTCACCATTGGTGAACCTCACAACTCTTGCTAAGGAACAAACAAACAAACAACAAAAATTCCATGTTTCAGCGACCCCAGAAGCCAACATGGACTGAGGGACCTTTGACATGCTTAGTTGATCTGTCTGTCTGTCTGCATGTATACACAATACTGACTAAGGACCTTTGACATGCTTGTTGATCTGTCTGTCTGTCTGTCTGTATGTATACACAATACTGACTGAGGGACCTTTGACATGCTTAGTTGATCTGTCTGTCTGTCTGTATGTATGTATACACAATACTGACTGAGGGACCTTTGACATGCTTAGTTGATCTGTCTGTATGTATGTATACACAAATACTAAGGGACCTTTGACATGCTTTGGTTGATCTGTCTGTCTGTATGTATACACAATACTGACTAAGGGACCGGCAAATCTCTGTAATTGTAACTGTATACTTGGCCAAATGAATAGCTACTAACTTCAGTACAAACCCCCACCCACCACCCCCCCACCCAAAACATACTGAAGTGGTATGGGCACATCACACACGAACATCTGGAATGGCCAAGGTTGTACTGTCCTACAGGGAACAGTACAAGGAGGGAGAAGAAGACAAAAAATGATGGATAGACACATCAGAGAGTGGACTGGCCTTGAGTGAAACACATACCAAGGAAAGCTGGAACCATGAAGAGTGGAGGAAGATGGTAACAAAGTCTTCAGTGGTGCCCCAGTGGTCTGCTACACTACAAGATGGGGTGAGGGTGAAGCCATCCCTTTAAGTCATGGCAGATTTCTCTACATGAAATTTGGGCTGCTTTCCACAGGGAGAGCATGTCGCCACAAGATCTGTAAGGGACAATTTTCTTGTGGCCATGGGTTCTTTCATGTGCACTAAATGCATGTTTCAAACCTTGGTTTACCATCTCATCTGAAAGACTAGAAAAGTTTTAGGCACACACGGGGATCAAACCCAGACCTTTTGCTTTCTGGGCAGGTGTGTAGTGTCTAGACCACTGATCCACCCATCAATCCCATGACCAAGACCCTTTCAAAGAAGTGGCATGCAAATTACAAGATACAGGCACACACAGTATTTTATATTTGGCTTATATTCTTTGCTTTATTGAGTGATAGTTTGGCTACAGTAAAAATCTTGCTGGTGAAAGAAAGATACAGATAGAAATAGTATATCATATCTGACTTTGAGGTTTTTTTTTTTTTTAGACCTCTACATTTTCACTTAAAATAATCCACTGACACTGGTAAGCAGAAGCTATATATTTCACAAAAAACATTTAAAAAAAAGAGAAAGTAGAACATGATCACTTATGAATTCATCAATGCAGTATAACACTTTTTTCTTGCGGTTGCTTATCACACGAATCCTGTTTTCTTCACGTTTGCTGTTTTTCTTCACCACAAGAACCTCAGCTACCATATCCCCAAGGTCCTCAACAGGCGAACTGCCGGCCAAGATTTCAAAGGTGCTGTACAAGTTGCTCCCCTCACTGCTGACTTCTGCTGCAGTGTCCTCACTCTCTGCTGTCTCCTCTCCACTGTTCTCCATGTCCCCTTCAGCGCTGTGCTCTGTCTGAACGTCCTCGCTTTCCATCATCTGGGTGACCAGGAACTGAGACAAGGCGGATTCTTCATCGCCCTCCTTCTCCTGCCCTTCCCTCTCCTCAGAAAAACTGTCAGGGGTTTGCACTGTCGTTTGTAGTGGGGAGTTGGGGATGGAAGCAGCAGCGCTGATGTTCTCCAAACTGTCGTCGCTGATAGACAGGTGGCTGGCTGACTCCATGTCTGAGGACGCGAGGTCAGCCGTTGCCGAGGACGACAGCTGCTGATGGTGCTCGGTGTGTCCGTCTGTCTGGGGGTCAGCACGGGCCGTGTGCAGCGCCCTCCAGCTGTTGGAGGATGGCGAGGAGACAACGTCCTCACTGTCAGCGTCTGACTCCAGTTCAGGCTCTGCAGGCAGAGAGGCGTTGTTCCTCAGAGACGCTTGATGTGCAGGACCATCCCCGCCCTGATGACTCACAGGAGGCGTGCTCTGCCCACTCGTGCCTGTAGAGTTCTGTGAGGAAGAACTGTCAAATCCTGACGATGACGACGATTTCTGCGATGCGGCGATGATCTTAGCTGCAGGACGTACAGCCGACGTGACTGAGGACGGAGGTGACAGTCCCTGGAAGAGCGCCTGTGCCAAATCCTCTTCCTCCTCTGTGTTTTCCTTCTCTGCCTCTTCAGCCAGGGTCTGGTCATCCTCTGGGGAGTTGTCTGTTAAAGATGACTTATTTTGGGATTTTTCTTCATCGGCATCGTTGTTGAAGCCATGTTTGGTCCA
>CM060332.1:3399112-3409112 GCA_030674155.1 Stramonita haemastoma
GGATGGATACCCCATAGCGGTGTTTCGTTTCTTAACGTGTCACAACAACATCCTTTTTTTTTTTTTTTTTAGTATTGTAGATAACATCAGTGAAGGGACAGGCCTAGAACTCAAAACAAAATTTTGAGAAAGGCAGAACAGAGAGAGGAATGGAGGAAACTGGTTGTCAAGTCTTCAGGGGTGCCCCCACTGTCGCCAGACTAAGGGACAGATAGATAGATAGACAAATAAATGGATAGATTGTAGACATGGCAACTTTCTTTGCCTGAAATCTCTGTCGCTCTCCAAGGGATGAGCACATCACCACACTGCAGTACACCCATTCTTACTGCCTGTTCACACACTATATTCAGTTTTCCTGTGAGAGGGTATTTTTCCATAGAATTCTGTCATGTACAACTCTTTTTTGCATGGGCTCTTTAACATCAGCAGGGCACATACTGCACATGAAGGCTTAGTTTCTCATCTTGTTTGAAAGACTAGTGCATAGACCAGCACTTAAAGTCTAGTGGGTGAGGGGGAAAATTGGTCTAGATTTGAATGGGATTCAAAGTCTTTTCTTTTTCTATGCTCTGAAGTTGGACAGAGAATGGCTGTCACCTACACATAGCAAGGCCCTTAAAAACAATCATGTCTGCATAGTTTTCATCCAGTACACATACTGACAAAGTTCACGGTCTCAAAGTGATTCACAGATGGTAGGAAAGCAACTCTGTATAAAAGACAAAACGTATAATACGAAAACATATTAAAAAAAATCTGAAGTGTTTTTCCACAGATTAGATGATTCATATTCAAACTGTTTCAAGGGTAACTGAATATTCCAAAGACACAGATTAGATGAATGATATTTTTTCAACAATACTGTTTAATAGGCATCTGAAAATGATAGCAATTACAACACTTAAATTTTCTCTAGCAGGGGCGTAAACTGACTTCAAACATAATCCAAAAGGAAATTTTTTTTAAAAAACTTAAAACACAAAACAATCTACTCCACAAAAATAAAAAAAAATCAAAGACTGTTCCTTACCACAGCCGCCTGTTCCGAACGGCCACGAGCGCTGTCTACATGCTTGAGAAAGTTCTGGAAACTCTGAACCGACTGAGACTTGGTGATGGTCTGCCCTCCTCGCCCTCCCCCCCGCAGGGTGGAGGACAGGAGGCGGGGAATGGAGGCCAGCGTGCGTTCCATGACATCACTCATGGCTGTCGGGGACCAGGCATCACGCTTTGCAACTGCTCCTTCAGCTTGTCAAAATCTAAAAACATATTGATAAAAAAAACACACAAAAAACATATTGATCAGTAATGTATTTATTAATTCATAATACTTACTACTCTTTAGGTGCCAGATCACACTTTATTTTATGACTCTTTCTCTAATGTTTGTCTTCAATAGTTAATCAAGTTATTCCGCTTATTCGTCGAGGATGAGACTATAAACCGAGATCCCGTGTGCGAACACACGCAGACCATTGTGCGCACATGTTAAAACCTGTTCCGCTTTTTGAAAGAGTGGGCCACATTGTGCCAGTGGGAACGGATGACAAAATTTACAAAACTGCATACACACACAGGAAAAATAAAAATAGCTCACTCAAATCCAAGATCAGACTAATGCACTCCCTTGTCATATCCATATTCCTGTACACCTGTGAATCATGGACCCTGACTGCAGATTTAGAGGGAAGAGTACAGGCAGTTGAGATACTTCCGGAGACTCCTTGGCATCTCCTACAGAGACCACATAAGCAATGGAAAACTGCATAACAGAATCCAGCAAACCATTGGTCCCTACGAAAACCTTCTATCAATCGTAAAGAAGCGTAAATTAAAATGCTATGGGCATGTCACAATCTTATCAAAAGGGCATTCAAAAACAATACTGCAAGGCACTGTCCAAGGAGGAAGAAAAGGAGGCAGACCAAGGAAGAGATGGGAGGACAACATCGGCGAATGAACAGGGCTAGAGCTCAACAAAATTTAGAGAAAGGCAGAACAAAGAGAGGAATGGAGGGAACTGGTGGTCAAGTCTTCATGGGTGCACACATGGTCGCCAGATTAAGGGATAGTAGATAGATAGATAGATAGATAGATAGATAGATAATAGATAGATAGATATAGATAGATAGATAGATAGATAGATAGATAGATTGATAGATAGATAGATAGATAGTATACACACAGGGATTGGATGTAAAAAAAAAAAAAAGTACAAGTGCTTATTCCATTATCCTCGAAATTAAAGAATGAATGAGAGTTTCATTCATTTCGTTGAAAAGGTCAATGTTATGTCCCTGGTTTCAACAGGCGTCGATTGTGCATCCAGTCCATAAATTTACAGTTTTCCTGAATCTTAGGCCTATCTTCCCTTTCACCGAATGAGAAGGGTATACCCCCCTCCCTCCCCACACATACACCACATACACACATGCTACAAAAAAAAATCTCAAGAACATAATCAACATGCACTTATCATATCAAGCATTCTCAAAATCCAGTCACTTCACCGATCAGTGTGTTTAAATTAATAGAATTATTTCAAAATGCTTGTACAGTTCTCTTTTCGGAGATTCACTGAAACTTTCACTTCTGTTGATTCAATATTTATTCTAACCTTTTGTTTACAAACCTTGCACATCATGTCTTTATGCGACGGATTAGGCCTAGCCTACATTGGCAATATTTTTGGATTTGACAGTGACCTCCCTTCAAACTTCCGGTATCAAAATTCGTTCTCATTCTGAAACGAAAGCAGCCGTCACTAAACCTCTCGAACGACTGTGTGTATTTTTTTTTGCTTAGAACTCATGTGACCTATAGATCGAAGTAGAATTGTGCGAGAAAAGTATGATAGTTTGAAGAGAATATAATCAATGTGCATCAAAATTACGATGCTTAGTACTGTACACAAATAATCATCATGATTGAATGCATCTTGTTTTGTGAATTTCACCACACAGCAGGGCCAAAAATAACTTGTCAGGTAAGCACCATCGGCTGGTTTAGTTATTTTTGTTTTGTTTTTACTAAACCAAGGATATAATTGTTGTGTTGTATTCATGTAACATGATCGAAATGAAGGTACACAACATGGTTTGATAGGACTTCCAGTACCCGTAGTCTGTGCTCTACTATTAGGCCTACTATTAGTTTCCACAGCCCTCGGATTTGTGTGTGTGTTTATTCTGTATGCATGATCCAGTGAGAAAGTGTAGATGAGATGCTTTTTTACTTTGTGTTTTGCAGCATTGTAGAAATCTGTTAACTGGGTAGCCTATTCCATCTGAACTGATGGGGCCAAGCCTAACCCAACAGACTTGTTTGTATGGAACCACTCACTCTCGCGTACTCGCGAGATTTCCCGTTATGTTTTGAGGGCACAAGGATCAATACGAAAGAAAAACGAAATCCTTGACCTTTAAAAATCTATTTCTGGTTTTTGACAAAAAGGAGTGTATATTTAGCTGAGAATCGGCTTGCTCATATAAGGAACGGACACATTGTTTTGCCTGCAGTATGTCCTGTTTCTTGCACTTGGATCCCCGGCACACAGCAGTCAGTCTTCTGGTCAGTATGCGGCCGAGGATGTTTGCCAAGCTCCTGTCGTCTTGATCACCTTTCACAGAGTGTTCCTGATTGACGAGTCTTCAAGATCAACAAGGCTAATTGAGATTTAGGGCCTATGTGATTTGTCGAGTGATTTAACATAATTACAATGAAGCGAATAACGGTGTTTAGGAACGGTCGAGCGGAGGGAGGGAGAGTTGTTGCCATTAAGGATTCAGTTTCGCTTTCAGACGTGATGAAAGATGCGAGCAGAAAACTCAACTGTGAAGTAGCAGAATTGTATACTTCTATCGGTGGACTTATTGACGACGTAGACCTAATCAAAGATGATGAGGTTTTGTATGCCTCATGTGGTGAACCGTTTTTGAGACCACAGATCAAGCCAGTAGCAAGGCCAGTTGTCCCTAAAAATTACCCAGAAGAACCAAAAGACCAGCAAGGGATGCATGTGAGTCATCAGCAGATTTGCACACAGTCAGAGTGGGTACATCTGAATGTGGGTGGGAAACTTTTCACCACCACTGTCAGCACATTGACGAGGACAGATGGACAGAGCATGCTGGCACGCATGTTCACACACGGAGAGGTGGAGTGGAAGAGTGCTGTTGATGAAACTGGTGCTTACCTCATTGACCGCAGCCCCCTGTATTTTGAACCCATATTGAACTATCTCCGTCACGGGCAGTTGGTGCTGGACAAGTCTGTCAATCCTGAAGGAGTTCTGGAAGAAGCCAAGTTCTTTGGCATGACTTCTTTGATTGAACAGTTGGAAGATGTGATTGATCGTGAACAGCCTCCTGATGACAGCACGCCCATCACACGCCGCGAGCTGGTCATGGCTTTGATGGTGACGCCAACCAACAAGGAGCTGAGATGTCAGGTGTGTGCCTTGTATTCACCTTCTTTTTCAAGTTTTTATGAGAATTCAGTTGAAAATCTTGTTATTCTACTCAAAAATTTACTAAGCAAACTGTGCCAAAGTGTTTGTTTTTGTTATAATCAATGTAGGTTTTGCTGTTGTATTGCAATACCGCCCCCCCCCCCCCAATAAAAAGGTCAGTAGTAATTTATTTAATTTGTCAGTTGGCCTAGCCAATCTTTAAATGTTTAAGTATGCTGAACTTGAACGAAAAGGTTTTACCAAAAGCTTGAACATTTCTGTCATACTTTTTTGTTTTTTGTTTGAAAAATCTTATTGTTTAAATACTTACAGTGATCCCCTTTTGTTCTCATGAAGTGGTGAATTGTGTGTGTGTGTGTGTGTGTGTGTGTGTGTGTGTGTGTGTGTGTGTGTGTGTGTATGTGTGTGTGTGTGACTCTGTGTGTGCATGTTACTGTGTGTGTGTGTGTGTGTGTGTGTGTGCGTGCGTGCGTGCTTGCGTGCGTGCGTGCGTGCGTGGGTGGGTGGGTGGGTGGGTGGGTGGGGGTTGCTTTAATTAAAGAATATTTAAATTTATTTGCTGAGAAATTCAGATTAATGTGTAAGTTCTTTAGGTTTGTTTTTAATCTAGTTTGAATAAATTTATAATATTTATTTGTGTACACAGCAAAAACTTATCTGTTTTTTTATCATAATAATATATTTAACT
Organism: Stramonita haemastoma; assembly: GCA_030674155.1. Taxonomy (NCBI): domain Eukaryota; kingdom Metazoa; phylum Mollusca; class Gastropoda; order Neogastropoda; family Muricidae; genus Stramonita; species Stramonita haemastoma. Next base: position 3,404,275 of record CM060332.1, read on the forward strand.
GTACTGATTTTGTGCTTCTTTGATTTTTCATTAAGTGATTAACCATTGAGCTGTGGGGTTTGAACACATCTTCTGATGTAAAGTTATAAATATATAAATTATAATGATAGCTTGATCTTCACATTATTGATTAAATGAAAGAAGTTCAAATCAATTGAAGGTTTTCTGTGTTAGTAAACTTGAAACAGAATATAAAATCTTCACTGCAACAGTATACTGTCATTAAAGTAAACAGTAGCAGTAGCGCTGACTGTGTGAGTGTGTCTCAGACTCGAAAACTAATTCATACTGCTATTAAATAATAATGAAATATGAAACATGGAATCTACAATAGTACTGATCATGTGGCACTGTGTGTGGCAGGGAGTGAACTTCACGGGGGCCAATCTCTCCAAGCTGGATCTGCGCTACATCAACTTCAAGTATGCCATCCTACGCAAGGCCAACCTCTCCGGGCCAACCTTTCCTACTGCAATTTTGAACGCGCAGACCTGTGCAGCGCCACCTTGGATTCCGCCAACTTGCTGGGGGTCAAAGTTCTGTGTGCCAACATGGAAGGAGCGTCCATGCGGGGCTGCAACTTTGAGGATCCTGCTGGCAGTCGGGCCAACATGGAAGGGGCTCTGATGAAAAACGTGGACCTGGAGGGAAGTCACATGGCCGGGGTGAACTTAAGGGTGGCCACCCTGAAGAACGCCAATCTGCAGAACTGTGACCTGAGGGGGGCCGTGTTGGCCGGGGCGGATTTAGAGAACTGTGACCTTTCTGGGTGTGACCTTCAGGAGGCGAACCTGAGAGGAGCCAATCTGAATGGGGCCACGTTCGAGCTGATGTTGAATCCACTACATATGGCCCAGACAGTGCGCTAGAGTTATCACTAGTATCGTTTTTCTTGCCAGTACCTGGTCGTGCAGATACTTTTGAATATCACAACTTGTCAGGGCATTTTGGAGAGGTCAGAAATCTTCAGGTCAAAAGGGACTCAGTCAATTATGAATCTAGTTTGTCAGGAGGGCCTTGCTTTCTTGTCGGCATAGAACCAGCATCAGTGTTCCGTCATTATTGTTGCATTGTATGATTTCTAAGGTTTTTTGTTCTTTCTGAAACCTATTGACATCTGGCATGAACTTTGGGTTAAGTATTGATGTAGTATTGAAAATGAATGACCTTGTACATATTTAATGATGTAATGTCTACATAGATTGATAGAGGACTGAAGGAGTGAAGAAAGTACAGTAGTAGTTATTCACTCTAGCAATTCCTATGTGAAATGCTTACAAACTTGTATTAGTTATGTAAACATAAGCATGCATGAATTACACACGCACGCATGCACGCACGCACACATGCACACACCATACCACAAACACAAACACAAACACAACACACACCCCACCCACACACACACACACACACACACACACCCCAACACACACACACACACATACTCTGTATACATTGTATATTTGTATACATGTTACATGTACACAAGTTTATAGCTTACTTTAGTTCATCTTAATTTTTTTGCCGACACTTCATTGTTCTTGATGTCAATAACATCATGATCATAATTCATATACTTGTAATTTCAGGCAATGATAGATAACCCAGATTTACCACAAAGCAAATGATCTATCACTAAAAAAAATCATTGGCACAGTATCATGATGCATTTATGGGACAAATGTGGTGTTTAGAGCTCACAGTATTTATAGGGACTCTCAAGATAAACATGTGTTTGTCTAGCTTGTAATTTGTCAGGGACATGCATCCATAATGAAAAACCGAGATAAACTGATAAAAGTGGATGAAACAATGAAGAAACAACTCCATAGATAACCTCTCTGTCTTAAGTGGGTTATGTATGTTACAGACAATGAGGCAATATGTGAAATATAATGTATGTAAAATTGTCCTTTTATTTTTTTAAAGGAGACAAATTTTGGTATATTTTTTCATTTGTCTTGTTTCTAAAGTAGATGCAGTGCAATTCCAGAGGAGTATTTTGTTGTTACTTGGTTGATTTTTTTTTTTCAATATATAAAAAATATTTTTGTTTGATGATGAAGTAAAGCTTTATTTTGTTGGTATTTGTAAACAAAATGGAAAGAAAAGCTAACCAACCAAACAAAAAATGATATATTTTGCATGTTTTGTAATTCAGAAACAAATAGTAACATTCCATGAAGTAGTGCTTGTAATTGATATAGTTCGCCAGTTAATGGCAGATTGCTGAAAGTGATCTGAAAACTGCAATTTGTCAGTTTATTTGGGATCATTTGTCTACAAGAAAATGTAGTACTTACTGTATTGTGTGACTGCAGAACAGATGCTTGTGTGTGTGTGTGTGTGTGTGTGTGTGTGTGTGTGTGTGTGTGTGTGTGTGTGTGTGTTGTATACATCACATGTGTTTATGTGTCCAATCTAATCCAGTCATATTGCTCATACTCATTGCCCCACCGACCACACAGGCCATATCAGGGCTATCACCTCGTAAAATGTATGTGTGTGTGTGTGTGTGTGTGTGTGTGTGTGTGTGTGTGTGTGTGTGTGTGTGTGTGTGTACATGTGTGTGTGTATGTACATTGTGTGTGTGTGTGTGTGTGTGTGTGTGTGTGTGTGTGTGTGTGTGTGTGTGTGTGTGTGTGTGTGTGTTAGAGCTAGAGAGAGAGAGAGAGAGAGAGAGAGAGAGAGAGAGAGAGAGAGAGAGAGAGAGAGAGAGAGAGCAGGCATACAATTTGTAATGAATTGATAAATAGATTTATACATGTGTATTATTCTGGTCCTGAATGTATCATGTATGTTCAAGCATGTAATATGAATGTGTGAGCATGCATGTACATGTGTATTGAACTATCACTGTATGTGTGTATGTAAAATTAATTTATTATCTACTCTACTGTGGAGAAAAATAAAATTTGAATGTATACATGTACAGCATGGTATTTTAATTTTTATAAAATTCCTCATCTCTCTCTCTCTCTCTCTCTCCTCCTCTCTCCTCTCTCTCTCTCTCTCTCTCTCTCTCTCTCTCTCTCTCTCTCTCTCTCTCTCTCTCTCTTCTCTCTCCTCCTTCTCTTCTCTTCTCTCTCTTCCTCTTTCTTCCTCATCTTTTCAAACTGTCTTTTGCTTCCCTCCTTTCATTTCTGACTTGTGCTCTAACTTCCTGAGGAGTTCTTAGATAACCCTGGAAGTTCTTCAGGTGGTGTGTCTCTGTACTTATCCTAGGGCAAATTGATCATGGTGGATTCCATAACTTCCATTTAAAACCCTCGTCCTGTTTTTAAATTTTTTTTTTAAAGTTTTAATTTTGTTTGTGTGTTTGTTTGATTGTTTGTTTATTTATTTACTATTTTTTGGATACTGCTTATGAAACATCGTTACTTATTTGCTGTCATGAGGCTGTCTTGGTGATGTACTTTGGATCATCTGTTATTTGTTTTGCTGGTTGATTCCAGGTTTTTTTTTTCTAATTGTTATTTTTTCAAGGATGGTTATTATCATGATGTTTGTTATACAGTGTTCTGTGTTGCATGTTTGTTATACAATATATCACTTTAAATAGATATTTTTGTAAGAGTTGCCTTATACTTTGATTGTTTGTTTCCTTTATCAAATTAATGTGTTTTTGTGTTTATTCAAAAGAATAGTGAATAGTCATCTTTTTCCAGTATTAAGTGTCATAAATTTATGTGCTGTGTGTGTGTGTGTGTGTGTGTGTGTGTGTGTGTGTGTGTGTGTGTGTGTGTGTGTGTGTGAGTGTGTGAGTGAGAGAGAGAGAGAGAGAGAGAGAGAGAGAGAGAGAGAGAGAGAGAGAGAGAGAGAGAGAGGTGGAACACTCCTGTTACTAGAATTTTTGAATTAAAAAAAAAAAATCATTATTGAAGATATTTAGGCAGACTACAATATATTGTTTAGTAAATAGAATCTATCGCCACATTGCGACCATTTGAAAAGGGGTACGCAGAAAAAGTAATGCATCATGGTTGATTTCATATGTTGAAATAATATGATGCTGTAATGAATTTTCTTTTTGAAAGGAACTGCATCAACAGTTTTAGGATGGATTATCTGTATAATTTATAAGTTTCTGCATCTGTCACGCTCAAACAAATCAAACTATGCCACCCTCCCTCCCCCCCCCCCCCCCCAACCCATGTATACATATGCAAACATGTGTCAGAGACAAAGTTTTAATGAACTGAAACTAATGACCATTCTCCATATTGATGTAAATATTGGAAATTTAGGGATGATGGCATCAGATCTCATCTGTAGCAGTATAATGCTTAGGTTGAAATTAATTAATCATTTATCATGCTGTTGATCAGCCAAAACCCCCAGACAAACCCCAACAACGTTCAAAAACTATGGCTTAAATATCGGTGAAGCAGGTGTAACTTCTCAGAAGCTTAACACAGTGTCAAGGTTAAGGCTAGGACAATTTAGATGAATAGTGACCCAGTTAAATTTAAGGGGGTGACACACAAGCTAGGCTGCTGAATGTACTGCTTTGGCAGTAAAGGTGAAACAGATCCTAGACGAATCATTTATCATCGTATTACATCTCAAGGGGCTTTGGATGTCGGGTTAAAAACTGGACAGTTCGGATAAGGTTCTGTTTTGTCTTCATCGTCAAACACTCAGGCAGTAACTATTGTTGTCAGTCATATGAGCAAAAATGTGTTGCACAGCCATTAAGCGCCTAACAGGTCAGGCATTCAACTTCAGCAAGGGAGAGAATTGTTACGTATTAATTCTTTCTGGAGAAAAGGCAGGAGAATGGACCAAGAATGCAAAACATACACAAGAAGGGGGTGAAAGGAAGAAAAGGAACA
>CM060332.1:3416612-3421612 GCA_030674155.1 Stramonita haemastoma
AGTCTCCCTTGTTTTCTCAGTGTTCTCTCTTCTCTGTCTGTTCACTGACCAGTCTCCCTTGTTTTCTCAGTGTTCTCTCTTCTCTGTCTGTTCACTGACCAGTCTCCCTTGTTTTCTCAGTGTTCTCTCTTCTCTGTCTGTTCACTGACCAGTCTCCCTTGTTTTCTCAGTGTTCTCTCTTCTCTGTCTGTTCACTGACCAGTCTCCCTTGTTTTCTCAGTGTTCTCTCTTCTCTGTCTGTTCACTGACCAGTCTCCCTTGTTTTCTCTGCGTTCTCTCTTCTCTGTCTGTTCACTGACCAGTCTCCCTTGTTTTCTCAGTGTTCTCTCTTCTCTGTCTGTTCACTGACCAGTCTCCCTTGTTTTCTCTGCGTTCTCTCTTCTCTGTCTGTTCACTGACCAGTCTCTCTTGCTGATTGTGTTGCAGCGCTGATTTGGTTTATCAAACTGTGTTAAGGTCAAGTTCAGTCTGTCTCCCTGTACGTGATTAATTAAGCTTTCCCCGTAGTCTAGCTATCTGGTCAGTCTTACATCAGTTTTATCTCTGGTCTTCCCTGTTCCACAGATACCGCTTTCACTGTTTCTTACCTTTGCACCGGTACAGTAAAAATCTGAAATAGATATGGTCTGTCTTGAGTGAGTTGCTATCTCAACATTCTTCTTTACGTTTTTTGCTTTTGTTTTTTGGTCAGGACGTGCCTGATGTTGATTTAGTACATGTACAAAAGAGATCCACTGCAGGCTGTAGAAAATCCAGTTTCAGGAGCATGACTTGACATTAATTTTGTAAATAAAACATTCCTTGAACCAAACAAATATTTGGTGGGTTTTTTTCTTTTTTAAGTTTGTATTGCATTGGGAAAAACCCCACACCTAATCACCCCCCCCCCCCAAAAAAAAAAAAAAAAGAAACAAACCAAAAAAAAAAACCAAACAAAAAACAACCCAAGCTAAACCGCCCCCAATCCCTGAATGTCAGATTGTGGGTGTGTTAAAAAGGTTGCATGCACAATCTCACCCTTGGTGAATCTTGAAGCTCCAGCCAAGGAACCAACCCAAGAAAACAAAGACCAAAACAATACAACAACAAAGAAAACCTACCTCCCAAAAAAACAACCAACAAAGAACATTTTTTAAAAACCCACACACAGAAAAAAAAAACCAAGCAAACCCAAACAAAAACAAAAAAAGAAAAAACCCAACAACAGAAAATATAATTCAATTGTAACACTTTCAAATTTGAGTGCATAAACTGATGCTACAAAATCTATCTACTTCTATCTGATCCTCGCTTCCAGGTCATGAGATAGTCGTACCTTTTGTCCAGGCATGAGGGGGCAGGAAGCCTTCTGGTTTGAGCGTGGTGCTCCTCATGATTTAACAGCCTGGGTTCAAGCAATTGCTGAGATGGTGTTCAAGGGGATTTTTCCCCAGGAGTTAAATCAGTACTGAATCCACACCCCTGAAACTTCTTTGGATGCGACTATAAACCGAGACCCCATGTGTAAACACATGCAGAACACCTTGAGGACATGTTAAAGCCTGTTGTCTTTCGGAAGAATGGGCCATTTTGTGCCAATAGGAACACATGACAAAGTTTCAAAAGAAAAACGCATGCCCATTGGTACACCAGTGTTTAGACATCTTCCCCAAGGCCAAAGTCAGAATGTGGCTACCTAAATGGTGGGGAAAAAAGCGTTGCATAATGCAAAATTTCACCGTGGTGAACCTTGGAGCTCTAGCCAAAATCCCAAACCCCAAAACCATGATTGTTCCTTGTTGTGTTAACATGAGTCATTATTGGTTTGTTGCAGACGCCAGATGATTTCCTGTCCAAGGAATCCTTTGATGAAATTCAGAACTTCATCATCACCAAACGGGAACTGGAGAGTCGTCTGATTACTGTGTAAGTGGTCAGCAAACTCCTTTTTTTTTTTTTACAGTGATTGTATATATCATTCATTTTTGAAAACTGTTGCTGCTACTTATGGTTTAGTAACTAGTGGCAATAATTTTTTTGGTCATAACATATTTTTCTGTAGGGAAACTGAACTTGTTTTTTTCTCATGGAGAGTGTATTGCCACAGTTGTTGTTAGGTGCTCGCCAGATTAACATCGATGATGTCATCCAGAATATATGCTGTGTCTCACTTAGCCCACCAAGGAATCATTGTGGGACTGTAAGTACACACTGAATGAGAAGTTTGTTTATATGGCTATATTCAGGTACCTGTTCTCCAATTTCAGAAGATTTTTTTTTCTTTCCTGTCAATGAAGGTATAGGCTGTAAAGCTTAGAGCTTGTGAATGAAGATGATCTCAACATAACATTAAAAAGAACTCAAGATTCAAGAACATTAAAAATTATTTTTACTAATAGTTAGTGTCAAGAAATAGTCAGTTTTGAATTGTTTTGCACTCTTTATTTCTTTATTTACTTATATAATATATATATGTTTCCTGTTTTTTCATTTTAAAGATGGAAGAACACTTAGTTTTTTATTTGTTCGATGCTTTCTTTTTTTCATTTGTTTTTGCTGTCCATTTATTTGTATTATATCTGTATCAATCCATTTAGGGGGCAGGATAAACTGGAGGTTAGAGTACGGCATGTGCAGTTTGATGGCCTGTTATCAAGCCCCCAGCTAGATCCCCATTCAAGGGAATTTTCCCCCCGGAGTTAGCATCAGTACTGAGTTCACTCCTCCAAAAGTTCAGAAGAGTAGGCCATTCATGGCGGTAAGAATGGACGACAAAAAAATAAATGTGAGAAGCCGGACATGCACACAGGTTTTGTGTTTAGACACCATACCCAAAGTCTGAATATGGCTATCTAAATGGTGTGTGTGTGCGGGGTGGGGGGGGGGGACAGTCGCATATGTATAAATCTCACTATTGGTGAACCTTGGAGCTCCAGCCGAAGAAAGGAAAAAAAAAAATTTTTTTAAATGTTTCCATCTTTGTTTTACTCCAGGACGGCGTTTGGAAAGCTATCGCTATCTAAATGGTGTGTGTGTGCAGGGGAGGGGCAGTCGCATATGTATAAATGTCACCATTGGTGAACCTCGGAGCTCCAGCCAAAGAAAGTGAAAAAAGATATTAAAAAAATCTTTCCATCTTATTTTCTTTCTAGGACAGCGTTTGGGAAGAAGTTTGTGGGATGCCCCATCTTCATTGATGACCCCAAGTACAAGAGGAACGCGCTGATCTTCAACGTGTGCTTTGTGTTCAGCGAGAGCGTCAACACCACCAGCTATGGGCCCATGGTCAAGAAACTGGCCAACTACATGGTCCAGCTAGAGGTCAGTCAGTCTGAGGTCACAGTGCTCAGCAACACTGCTGGTGGTGCTGGGTTGGGTTGGGGTGGGTTGGTGCTGGGTTGGGGTTGGGTTGGTGCTGGGTTGGGGTTGGGTTGGTGCTGGGTTGGGTTGGTGTTGGGTTGGGTTGGTGCTGGGTTGGTTGGTGCTGTGCTGGGTTGGTGCTTGCTGGGTTGGGTTGGTGCTGGGTTGGGTTGGTGCTGGGTTGGGTTGGTGCTGTGCTGGGTTGGGTTGGTGCTGGGTTGGGTTGGTGCTGGGTTGGTGTTGGGTTGGTGCTGGGTTGGGTTGGTGCTGTGCTGGGTTGGGTTGGTGCTGGGTTGGGTTGGTGCTGTGCTGGGTTGGTGCTGTGCTGGGTTGGGTTGGTGCTGGGTTGGGTTGGTGCTGTGCTGGGTTGGTGCTGTGCTGGGTTGGGTTGGTGCTGGGTTGGGTTGGTGCTGGGTTGGGTTGGTGCTGGGTTGGGTTGGTGCTGGGTTGGGTTGGTGCTGTGCTGGGTTGGGTTGGTGCTGGGTTGGGTTGGTGCTGGGTTGGGTTGGTGCTGTGCTGGGTTGGGTTGGTGCTGGGTTGGGTTGGTGCTGGGTTGGGTTGGTGCTGGGTTGGGTTGGTGCTGGGTTGGGTTGGTGCTGGGTTGGGTTGGTGTTGGGTTGGGTTGGGTTGGGTTGGTGTTAGTTTGTGTTGGTGTTGGGTTTGTTCTGGGTTGGAATGGTGTTGTGCTGGGTTGGTCTTGGGTTGGGTTTGGTTGGGTTGGGGTGGTGCTGGGTTGATTGTTCCTTCCTTGAGGACATTTCTGTTTTCTTTATGTCTGTCTGTTTTCTCTTCCTGTGTGTGTGTGTGTGTGTGTGTGTGTGTGTGTGTGTGTGTGTGTGTGTGTGTGTGTGTGTGTGTGTGTGCGTGCGTGCGTGTGCATGTGTGTGTGTTTGTGTGTGTGTGTGCGTGCGTGCATGCGTGTGTGTGCGTGCGTGCATGCGTGCGTGCGTGCATGTGTGTGCACGCGCATGCATGTTGGCTACTTGTTTTTATTTCTTAGTTTTCACTATGTTTTGCATTATGTTGAACAGATGGGGAGCCAGTTTTTGTCCAACAAGGACAAAGAGCCGCAGATCTTGGAATTTCTGGAAGAAGTTCGGGACAGGTTGAACAGCCATGGTACCTGCCACCTAGATATGGGTAAGGTAGCATTCTTATGTTGATGCTATTGTTGTTGTTGTTCTTGTTGGTGTCTTACCTCTTTGTCGTACGCTCAGCACAGCAACTTTTGTTGTTTGTCAGTTAAGCCAAACGTGTCAGGCTGCTGTTAATGCCTGACAAGTCAGGCCCAGCACATTCAACTTCAGCATGGGAGAGAATGGTTGACTTTTAAGTCTTTTGGGGGAAAAGGCAGGAGAATGGACCAAGAAGACAGAAAATAGACTAGAAGGAGGTGACAGGAAGAAAAGGAATATGGCAGAAACAAAGAGAGAGAGATAGAAAAGAGGGAATTCCTAGCAGAGAATTTCCAGAAGGTGGGGGATGTTATGAGACGCCACTGCCATCCCCGAGGGGTGGGGTGGTGGACACTGAGTCTGTTTTCAGTGCATTTGAATGCAGTAGATCGCAATACAACACAGAGCAACGCAAGAAGAGGTGAGCACACAAAACAATAGAAACCAGAAAACAAAATGGCAATGTTCCCAATCTGGAAACGGTGT
>CM060332.1:3424112-3449112 GCA_030674155.1 Stramonita haemastoma
AAGTCACTAATGTTGATATTTGATACTGTTTGTTATGTTCAGTACTGCAATGTGTACACCTGTACATTGATATTTAATACTGTTTGTTATGTTCAGTACTGCAACGTGTACATTAATATTCAATACTGTTTGTTATGTTCAGTACTGCAATGTGTACACCTGTACATTGATATTTGATACTGTTTGTTATGTTCAGTACTGCAACATGTACATTGATATTTAATACTGTTTGTTATGTTCAGTACTGCAATGTGTACACCTGTATGTTGATTTCCAATACTGTTTGTTATGTTCAGTATTTTAATGTATACACCTGTATGTTGATATTCAATACTGTTAGTTATGTTCAGTATTACAACGTGTACACCTGTTTGTTGATATTCATATTCAATACTGTTTGTTATGTTCAGTACTGCAATGTGTACACCTGTACATTGATATTCAATACTGTTAGTTATCTTCAGTACTGCAACTTGTACACCTGTACATTGATATTCAATACTGTTTGATATGTTCAGTACTGCAATGTGTACATTGATATTCAATACTGTTTGTTATGTTCAGTACTGCAATGTGTACATTGATATTCAATACTGTTAGTTATCTTCAGTACTGCAACTTGTACACCTGTACATTGATATTCAATACTGTTTGATATGTACACCTGTACATTGATATTCAATACTGTTTGATATGTACACCTGTACATTGATATTCAATACTGTTTGATATGTACACCTGTACATTGATATTCAATACTGTTTGTTATACTCACCTGTACATTGATATTCAATACTGTTTGTTATGTTCAGTACTGCAACGTGTACACCTGTACGCCCAACATCCACAAACTGTTTGCCAGCAAAGAACTGCAAGACGAGAGCGTGCACTTTGTCGCCAAAAATAGTAAGTCATGATAACAAGGATATAAATTATAATTATAGTAAGTCACGATAACAAGGATATAAATCATATTTAGCTTCTAAAAGAGCCCTTCAAAGAAATATGTAATGAATAGTCACTTGTAGTGAGTATTTCTGATACGCATTGTTTATGTTTGCGAAAACATACAACGCACTCTTATGCAAACATAACCATTAATACAAATGTCATAATACACAGGCCACGTGTCCACAACAAACTCTGTTTGTATACCCGATTGCATAAAAGCATGTATGAGTGCCACAGATATTTTGGCTAACTAAGCAAGAAATGAAGGAATTGGTTACGTTTGTAACTGTTCATGCATTATCTACAAGAAATATCAGGGAAAGGGACTCTTTTTTCCGATACTGGGCTCAGTCTTAAAGTTTATGCTCACTGTAATTCCAATAATGGTCCAGACATTTCTGTGTCCCTCCCCCCCCCTCTTCTTTCCCCTTCCTTCCTTCTCTCTCCCTTCACCCTTTGAAATGGTGGAGACTTGCATGTATATTGTGTACCCACCCACTCACACTGACACACGCACACTTGAATGCTTGCACACATGCCTACACATTTTATGCCAGTTAGAAAAGATGATAATTTTTTTTAAAATGCACACATACAGGTGTTGTGTTTAAACACTGTCCCCCACAGTGCTTATTCCATTATCCTCGATATAAAAGAATAAGATAAAAAAAACAACAAAAAAAAACCACACCACATCACACCACATCACACCACACCACATCACACCACACCACATCACACCACACCACACCACATCACACCATGCCACACCACACCACACCATGCCACACCACACCACACCACACCACACCACACCACACAATGACTAACTATTGTGTTGTGCATTATTCAGGTCACTCACTGCCGATGTTCAGGGACGTGTTCATGTTGTACTGCAGTCTTACATCACACCACACACCACATCACACACACCACACCACACACACACACCACACCACACACACACCACACCACACCACATCACACCACACCACATCACACCACATCACATCACATCATATTATAAAGTAATTAATGATTGTGTTGTGCATTATTCAGGTCACTCACTGCCGATGTTCAGGGATGTGTTCATGTTGTACTGCAGTCTCACTCCAGGCACAACGCTCAAAGACATCTGCCTGCGCTTCAACCCCCACCACCTCAAGATCGATGAAAAGTCAGGCTTCTTTATTTATTTGTTTATTTATTTGTTTATTTATTTATCTATCTATCTATTTATTTTTACTGTCAGTTGGCCAATCTTTTAGCCTGAAGAAGGTTTTAAATAAGCCGAAAATTTGCTCTGTCAGACACTTGGATGTTGTGTTTTAACTTGTCTGCTTCTATCTATTTATTTATGTATTTCCTTCTTTCCTACTTTCTTTTTTTTTCAAATTTATTTCTTTTATGTATCTACTTTCTTTTTCTTTCTTTTTTTTCAAATTTATTTCTTTTATGTATCTATTTATTCATTTATTTGTTTATCTGTTCATGTATTTGTTTGTTTATTTGTTTCATTCTTTTATTTCAAGGATAATGGAATAAGTGCCCATGAAAGCTTGAAAGAAAGAGTAGATTGTGGTGCATGTGTTTGTATGTGTGTGTGTGTGTGTGTGTGTGTGTGTGTGTGTGTGTGTGTGTGTGTGTGTGTGTGTGTGCACATGTGCGCGCATGCATTTGCTATCATAGATCTGTGTTTGAAACAGTTCAGTATAATTAAAACTTGATAAGTGCGTGTGTGTGTGTGTGCGCGTGTGTGTGTGTTTGTGCATGCACTGGCACATGCACATGTATATGTGCACATGATGTGTTATATCTTTGTGTGTGTGTGTGTGTGTGGTGTGTGAGTGTGTGTGTGTGTTTGTGTGTGTGTGCATGCGTGTGTGCATGTGTGTGTGTGTGTGTGTGTGTTTCAGACGCCTGATCCAGTTTGGCCTGTTGAAGGGGCTGATTCGGCGCATGCAGAAGTACCCTGTGAAGCTTCCCAGCGACAAGAGCGACATGTCCCCTCGTCTGCAGCCCCTCCTCAAGTGGCTAGGGGGCAACTACAGCTACGATGAAATCTCTTGCAAGACAGGTACAGTCTATATCAATGTTGCTTTCTTACGGTCATTTTTTTTTCCTACTTATATTTTGAAAAGGTAAAGGTGTCCCATAACCTGTGTGGTCGTAAGGGAGCGAGGCGTCAGAGACCTCAGCTTCTCTAGGGGCCAGCATATTGAGGGCGGAGCCCATCTCCTCTCCCTCGCTGCTTTACCTTCCCTGACCCTTAAGAGGGCAGGTACCTATTTTACAGCTGGGTGAACTGGGGGAACTGTACTGAAGCCAAGGGGTGCAAACAGTCACCCATCCAATTGGCAACCACACTCGATGCTGCTTAACATTGACTGGGGAAAGCGAGCGCTCTGACCACTGAGCTTTTTCACCCCTGTGGACTGTAAACAAAACAGAATGAAACGACCTGACAAAAACATGAACTGAAACAACGAAACAAGACAAAAAACCCCACCAAAATGAAAAAGTGAGATGACACGGTTTATTCTCTCTGTCTGTGTGCAGAAGACCAAACAATCTTAACAAAAACATGTAATAAAATAACAAAACAAGACCAAAATAAAAACCAAAATGAAAAAGCGAGATGACAAGGTTTATTTTCTGTCTGTCTGTCTGTGTGCAGAAGACCAAGCAACCAAACAAAAACATGAAACAAAACAGCAAAACAAAAACACAAAAAAAGCCCCAAATGAAAAAGCGAGATGACATGGTTTATTTTCTGTCTGTGTGCAGAAGACCAAACAACCAAACAAAAACATGAAATAAAACAACAAAACAAGACCAAAAAAAAAAACCAAAATGAAAAAGTGAGATGACATGGTTATTTTCTCTCTGTCTGTGTTTAGGTCTTGGTTACCAGGAGCTGGAGGACGTGATAGAAAAGGATCCCTTCCTGTGTCGTCTGCTGGAAGTGACGCCACCACCCTGGGTGAAAAACGTGTCTGTTAGAGAGGGAGTGTGAATGGGGGGGGAGGGGGGGGGGGAGAAGGTGAGGTGGGGGAGGGGGGAAGGTATGTGTGGACTATTGATGGAATGAAATTGATTATCTGTGTGTGTATGTGTGTAATGTGTGTGTTGTGAGTGTGTGTGTGTTGTGTATGTGTGTGTGTGTGTGTTGTGTGTGTGTGTGTGTGTGTGTGTAATGTGTGTATGGTGTGTGTGTGTGTGTGTGTGTGTGTGTGTGTGTGTGTGGTGTGTGGTGTGTGATGTGGTGTGTGTGTGCGTGGTGTGTGTGTCTGGCATATATGTATGACGAAACTCTGAATTCATTGTGTAGATAAGATTGAAAAATGGAAAATGATGCTATTTAGAGGGAAGAATGGTGGTCAGTATATTTGGTAGGATGTGCAGAAGAGAGATGGTGGTTGTGTGGGTGATGTTTGTGGTGTGTGTGATTTGTTTATGTGTGGTAGTGTAGTGTAAGTGTATGTGTGTAGTGTTGTGTAGTTGTGTTGTGTTTGTGTGTGTGTGTTGTGTGTGTGAGTAGTGTGTGTGTATTGTGTGTGCTGTTGTTGTGTGTAGTGTAGTGTGTTGTAGTTGTGATTGTTTTTTAGTGTTGGTGAGCTGTAGTGTGTGTAGGTGGTAGTGTATGTGTGTAGTGTAGTTTTAGTGTAGGTAGTGTTGATGTGTGTGTGTGTGTGTGTGTGTTGTGTGTGTGTGTAAAACTCAGACATTGCATGTATGTACAGATAATTGGATAGATATTCTGTACAAATGTGACTCAAGAGGTAAGATGATGATGTGTGTCTTTTTTGAAGGAACAGAAATTGAGGGTTCTGATGTGTAATAGTAGGGCCATTTTTGTGTTCAGATTTTTCAAAAGTAATGCTAAAAGGTAGGACTTAAAAAGCATGTTTTTTTCTTGTGCTTCAGCCTTTTTCTGTTTTTTAGTAACTCTTTTGCACTTATAAGAACATAGGTATCTCATCAATTCATCTTCCTGTATAATTGTTGAAACAGTCACTCAACAGATGGGATATTTAGGCACTTTTGTGATTTTTTTTTCATTCCTTGGGTAGACTTTACCAGTGGTTAAACCACATTCTGACTTGGGGTGGGGGGTAAATCTTTTTAGACTAAAGGTTTGTTTCTATCAGTATGTTGTTAATATACATATTATTTTTTCCAAAAAAAAATCATTGATTGATTTAAAACCTCTCCTCCAGTGTGCTTTGACGATTTTTGGTCATGGTCATTTAACATCCTCTGATCCTCAAATCTGAACAGCCACTTTTAGTTGTTGTAGATAGATTTTGCTGGTTTACATCGTTTTGTAATAAGGGTATTAGAACTTTCATTGTTCAGGGTGTAATATTTTTTGTGAATGTAAGTGTCTTTTTTTGCTTCTCTTTTGCTTTTGATGTTCAATATGGTACTTCATGTTTCTCACTTACTTTTGAATATGTAAACAATTAATGGCACTTTTGTTTCATAATGTAGACAACTCATGTGACTGACTTTTGTTTTGTAATAATTAAACAACTAATGTGACTTTTGTTTTGTAATAATGTAAACAGCTAATGTGACTTTTGTTCCATAATGTAGACATCTAAGGTGACTGACTTTTGTAATAATGTAAACAACTAATGTGACTGACTTTTGTTTTTTGTAATGTAAACAACTAATGTGACTTTTGTAATAATGTAAACAGCTAATGTGACTTTTGTTTTGTAATAATGTAAACAATTAATGTGACTTACTTTTGTTTCATAAAGAACAAATTGCATTTATGTCATATTATGATTGGTTGTGTGACCCAGTGTTTGAGAAATAAAATTCAAAAAGAAATACTTCAACTGTTGGCATGTTGTGCAATGTGAAAGGTTGTATGTATGGGGAGGATGACATAGCCTGGTGGTTAGAATGTTGCACAGGGGGCAGATAGCCTAGTGGTTAGAGCGTTGTGCTCGTAATCTGACAGACCAGGTTCAACCATCTCTGAGGCACCCATTCATGGAGATTTTTCCTCTGGAGTTAGCATCAGTGCCGACTCCACTCTCCTTCAGGTGAGACTATAAACCAAGGTCCCATGTGTGAATACACTCAGATGATACACACGTTAAAATCTGCTCCACCTTTTGAAAGAAATAAAAAGGTGAAAGTGTGGTCTGAAGTACATTGAAGGTATGGGTTCAAGTGTAGCTGGATTTTTATTTTTCTTCCTGGAGTTAAGACTGGTTCTGACTCCATGCCCTCAAGTCCTGCAGATGAGACAATAGTTACCATGTCCCTTGTGCAAAAACATGGGGTTTTATTGGTTTGTTTTTCATTCCTTGGCTACAGCTCTGAGGTTCACCAGTGGTGAGGTTTCAGGTAGGACACCAATTTTCACCCATCATTAAGGTAGCTACATTCCAACTTCAGCAATGGTGTCTAAACACAACACCTTAATTTGACGACCCAGGTTTGATTCCCGTTCAAGGGGATTTTTCTCCTGAAGTTAACACCAGTGCTGACTCCAGTCTCCCCAAAAGTCCTTCGGATGAGATTATAAACCGAGGGCTGTGTGTGAACGCACGCAGAACATCTTGTGCACATGTAAAATCCTGTTCTGCTTTTTGGAACAGCAGGCCATTGTGTGCCGGTGGGAACAGATGACAAGGTTTACAAAACTGCATGCACACGGGGACTGGATGTAAAGAAGCACATTAGTGCTTTTCCATTATCCTTGATATAAAAGAATAAAAACACACAGAAACAAACCAAAGCTATTTTTCCTACCATGTCTGAACAAGCCATTTGGGCTTTCCCTGTAAAGAACATTTCCTGTTTTGCTAGAGCAAAAATTAATTTTTGTTTATACCACTTTCTGTCACAGCAGATTTCTCTGCATGAAATTCAGGCTACTCTCCCCAGGGAGAGGGTGTCGCCACAGTGCAGTGCCACCCATTTTTTTTTCTTTTTCCTGCATGCAACTGTATTTGTTTCCCTATCAGAGTGGCTTGTTTCTACATAATTTTGCCAGGGACAACATTTTGTTGCCACGGGTTCTTTTACATGCGCTAATTTTGTGTAACACACGGGACCTCAGTTTATTGTCTCATCCAACAGACTAGCACCCAGACCACTATTCTTAGTCTAATGGATGGGGGAAAAGTTTTGGACAGACTTTTCGCTTTCTAGACTAGACAGGCGCGTTAACTCCAAACCATCGATACATAGTATTGTTACTCTGTATCCAATAACCCCAATATTTTTAAACAAAAAATCTTGTGTTTAAGGCATAAAATCAAAAGGAAAAAAAAAGGGGCAGGCATGGAAGAAATCTGCTATAGGTTTGACTTTCTCATCGATCAGTCTGTAAACAAAAGCTAAAATGCGGACAATGTTTCCAAGAAAAAGAAACACCAGTCAGAGGACACAGACATGTAAAGGTACATATCACAGGGTTGGGACATCATGGACCCACACCAAAAGGCTAAGGTAGATAATGGGCCCAAAGGAAAGGTAAGGGTCAGCTAATTCCTGCGATAGCTGTGTACTTTAGGTCCAAGGGCAGTGAATTGTTATAGAGATAACTGTCGGTTTCTTGTAAAGTGGCAGAATATGCATCTCTTCCATGAATAACAAGGCTTACACAAGATTGTTTGTTGTTCATCAGAGGTAAAGAACAAGAAGAAGGTGACAGGAAAGAAAACATACAATAAAGAAATGAAAGAGATAGAAAAGAGGGAATTCCAAGCACAGAATTTCCAGAAGGTGGGAATGCTAATTATACTGAGAAGGAGGGGACAGAAAGAAAAGGAACAAGGCAGAAACAAAGTGATAGAAAGAGGGGATTCCTAGCGCAGAATTTCCAGCAAAAGGGGACGCTGATTATACTGATAGTACTGCTGCAACCCCACAGGTTACAGTAAATCCTATGATTCAGATCCTTTCTACAAAACAGTAAATTTGGATTATTTTTATGTTCATGTTAAACTTAACAGTGCTTCGTAGGTTCCCCAATACTCCGAGATAAAATAAAAGCATTGTATCTCTAAAACCATTTATCCTATCATACTGAAAATGTGCGTGTCTTTCAAACTGCGAGCACCAAATTTTTGCCCTGTATTAGCAGACTTTTTTGGATAGTCCGAGTGACCCTAGGCTGTTAAAACTGGGGAACACCGAACAACAACATTGTGTGTTTATGTGACCTCAGAGTTCATTCAGAAGTTCTATCTTCCTTAAGGTCATTGCATGGCCAACAGGTCAACATGATAGCCAACTTTGGCTGAAGGTCAAGATCAAGAAGCAAAAGATTAGACATGCTGCAGCGTTGGAGAGAGAGAGAAGAGAGAGAGAGAGAGAGAGAGAGAGAGAGAGAGAGAGAGAGAGAGAGAGAGAGAGAGAGAAAAAACTTTGAAACTTTCTTTATTCAAAGAGGGTAATAGAATAAGCAAAGATTGCTTTTTTACATCCAGCCTCGGAAAAGATCCCCCCAACACACCCAAACAAAGATAAACAGCAAACAAACCCCAACAATATACGATAGAGAGAGAGAGAGAGAGAGAGAGGATGGAGAGAGAGAGAGAGAGAGGTACTAGTCAGATCACTATAAAAGATTATCATTAATTAATTTCCTCAGTTAAAACTAAGATGTCTTTTCCTATAACGAGAATTTCAAAGAAAAGTGGGTTTTTTTTGTTTTGCTTGCTTATTTTCAAATTTCTTTTTCAGATTTTGTTTTGCTTTGATTTGTTTTTGCTTTGATATACAAATAAGTAAATAAATAAATAAATAGGAGGAAAGAGTTTACCAAACCCTTGCATTATTTTCTTGTTCATTTTAAACCATACACACAAAAAAGAAAAGTAATGCTTTGAGTTTTCAAAGGAAAGAAAATCTCTCATAATATCAAAGTTTGTGATGTCTGCAACAAAAGATTGAGTACACAGATAAAAACAGCACACCAGTTATCACAGTTACGTTCTACTGCTGTGACACCAATCCCTGGCTACACACAGCACACCAGTATCACAGTCATGTCATGTTCTACTGCTGTGACACCAACCCCTGGCTACACACAAACAGCACCCAGTGTCACAGTTATGTCATGTTCTCTGCTGTGACACCAATCCCTGGCTACACACAGCACACCAGTTATCACAGTTACGTTCTACTGCTGTGACACCAATCCCTGGCTACACACAGCACACCAGTATCACAGTCAAGTTCTACTGCTGTGACACCAATCCCTGGCTACACACAGCACACCAGTTATCACAGTTACGTTCTACTGCTGTGACACCAATCCCTGGCTACACACAGCACACCAGTATCACAGTCACGTTCTACTGCTGTGACACCAATCCCTGGCTACACACAGCACACCAGTATCACAGTCATGTTCTACTGCTGTGACACCAATCCCTAGCTACAAACAAACAGCACCCAGTGTCACAGTTACGTTCTACTGCTGTGACACCAATCCCTGGCTACAAACAAACAGCACCCAGTGTCACAGTTACGTTCTACTGCTGTGACACCAATCCCTAGCTACAAACAAACAGCACCCAGTGTCACAGTTACGTTCTACTGCTGTGACACCAATCCCTGGCTACAAACACACAGCACACCAGTATCACAGTCATGTCATGTTCTACTGCTGTGACACCAATCCCTGGCTACAAACAAACAGCTCACCAGTATCACAGTCATGTCATGTTCTACTGCTGTGACACCAATCCCTGGCTACAAACACACAGCACACCAGTATCACAGTTACGTTCTACTGCTGTGACACCAATCCCTGGATGGACACCATTCTTCATGTTGTCTGCCAAAATTCATAGGTTCCATTACAATGTTATTAGTTTAGCATCATCCTTCTTTATTTGTTTGTTTGTTTTGTTCTTTGGTTTGAGCTCCCAGGTTCACCAATGGCTGAGATTTTTGCGTATGCAACTGCCCCCTCCCCTCACCCAATTTTTAGGTAGCTGCATTCCGACTTTGGGGATTTATGTCTAAGTGCTTGTTAATTATCCTCAAAATATTAAAAGACTTTGATTGATTGATTGATTGATTGATCTGTCAAATGCATGGAATGTTTATAGGATTCCTTTACTAAAGAAACACACACACACACACACACACACACACACACACACACACACACACACACACACACACACACACAAAACATAGGGTGGAGAATTTATTAGAGTCAATATACATACATATATATATATATATTTTTTTTTTTTTCAATTAACAACCACTTTTCCTTCAGTTTAAAAAAAAAATCTGAACTTAAAAAAAATGCACACAAGGAAAACTGAAGTCTATATCCATAAAGAAAAGATCACATCCGCTTTTAAGATCTACCAATAATAACAAAATATAAAAGAATTTCTATCATAAACTGGCACATGGATAAAATTCACAGCACAAGACAAACACGAGATCTGACATGTCAGCTATAATTCCTGTTTTCGCTTCTCTCAATGAATAAGAAAAAAATCTATGTTGGTGATTTTTTTTTTTTTTTAACTGATCAAACTCTACTGAGCGAAACACTGATGAAAGATAATGAGAGTACTTAAATCTTGATCTTGCTCGCTTCTGCAGAATGCCTCAAAGTCAATCACAGTCAAAGCCATTCATTTCTTTGAGCATCAAAGAGATTTTATAAGAACTTAGATACATCTACTTCTATCTGTTGATCATATATTTTTTTAATTCATTGGCTGTTGGCTTTATGCTAATATTGCACAATAGGCAGTTACCATAATTGATTTAAGGCAACTTATGCATCAAAAGAAAAAAAACCCACAATACTTTGTTCATCGATATTTACGGAATGTAGATAAAATAAATGTTAAAAAAACCCTGCATGGAATTACAGATACTGACCACATCTTACATCAGGTTTGTTTAATAAGAGCAATAAATAACAATTACAGCAACAAAAACAAAAGCAACAGAAAGAAACAATTGTAAAAAATACCAAACGTGACAGTAACAAAGTATCTTACGATGTGAAAGACCAAAAAACAAATCACACAAATTCAGAAAAAAGCCAACAACTTATAAACACAAAACACATCACTACAAACAAATAAGTATGAACACAACCAAACATGAACCTCAGAAATAGATAATATCCAAGACAAAAACACACCAAACTCTACATGGGAAACCCGTAAATGCCAGTGATAGTGATAAACAGGAGACCTCTTTGGCTACCTTCACAGGTGTCTGACTCCAGCCAGCAACTAGAGCAGTTACGTTAAGATGGACTCTTCATAGTGCCAGTCAGGTCATCTGTTCTCATCACTTCAGTGGCCTTGTTGGGTTTTAATTTTACATTAACACACACACTCTTCTTCCCTGGGCTTCCATGGCTAGTGAGTTAAATTGTCGATGTTGGTATCATAAATTTTATACAGATTTCTTGATTTTCTGACCTTTTGCCAATGACTGATTTCTTTATTTTTTTTAATATTCATTTTTAGCAACATGTTTGCAGACTGAAATCAGCTTTTTCGCATTTTAGCAACTATTTTTTAAAGATTGAATTATGCATGCTGACACTTTATTTAGCAAATTTTCAAATTTAGCCTGTATTTTCTGGACTAAAATGAGAATATGAGATCTGTTTCACTTGCTCAGAAATAATTGAAACATCAGAAGATGTTCATATCAATATTCAAAAAGGTGAAGGTCTTAAAAATCTACGGTCTTTAGAATGTTTTTGATTAATTTGCTGTTTTCTTCCTTTCTAAAAGAACATTCTAACTGAGAAGGTGGAAGGTGTGACAACCCCCTTCCCCTAGAATCATCCCTCTGGTGGTGGTGAATACATCATGACATGACATAACTGTCACATGACAATGCCAGAGGGTATGACGCCTAACGTCAGGATGATGACGCCACCTGAGTCTGGTCTTTCTCCTGATATGGGGGTGGTGCATCTGTAAGCTTGGCGTAGGAAGTACCTGAAAGCAAAAATAGCAAAATCGTCAACCTAAGTGACCTGAACCTATTAAGTGTATAAAAATATGTAAATAGAGTAGAAAATATATTTTTTTTTCAAAGTAGAAATCAGCTGAAGTTTTTGGTACAATCCCAAAGAAGTAGCCCATAAACAGAACAAAAAGTAGAACTGTAAAATTGCAGATGGGAAGGGGATGGCGGCCTAGTGGGTTAGAGCCTTGGGCTCACTACCTGAGATTGCAGGTAAAGTTGGAATGCAGGGGTCTACCTAAATGGTGGATGAACAGTAGCAAACACAAAATCTCACCATTGGTGAACCTTGGAGCTCTGGCCGAAGAATGGGGAAAAATAAACTGCAGAATGAACAGGGAAACCATTTTGTTTTGCAAAACACCTAAGTTTTGGTGCATAACCGACATAGTGGTGGAACAACTCTTCAATACACGGACAGTGCCCCAACAACCTGGGGTGAGTTGAATATTCTTAAACTATCTCTAAAAAAAGTGGAGTTTTTAGTTTGTTTTTCCATACATTTCTCTACATGGTCTTTTCAAGTAAAGGTAAACAAGAGGTTTGCTTGGCTTTCCCTCTCATGGAATTCCACTTTACAGCTTAGTCCTTAGTGATCGACTACATCATGGCTCTCTGACTAGGAGGCTTGACTTGCACAGTCCTTATGTGCAGCAGCCCTGGAGGCTAGTTGGCTTTTAGAGAACATCTCCAATGCTGACTGTCCTTATGCCCTCTTAGCCAAGAGAGTTGGGGTGTGCTGTGGGCAGTAGAGAAAAGGTGATATATATATATATATATATATATATATATATATATATATATATATATATATATATATATATATATATATATATATATCACCTTTTCTCTACTGCTGCTCCATGTGGTTGTGTCTAATTTCAAACTTTACTAAGGGCACACTCCCACAGGCAGAAGTACAGACACCATACCACTGAATCAACATGGGAGAAGACCTACTGTTCTTTGCAGAAGTGAGGGGAAAATGAGCATTTACAAACTGTATAAACCTCTCTTACACTTACAGAAACAAACATAACTTACAAAAAATCATCAATTTACACACACTGTTCATTAGCAGTCTTATCAGTCTTTCTACATTACTATACATATGGTGACTGTGAATTTATAGTGAAATAATTGTGAAAGTAATTAAAACTGGATACAATTTACAAGTTATGCTGATAACGCACGCACATCTGGCAGTACAGTCACTTAAAGTGGTATGAAAATAAAACTATTAATGATGCAGTGAAAAACTTATCCCACAGTCACCCAACTGTTCTAATTTTTTTAAAAAGTTATGAAATTTTTGCTTGAATAAGCAAGTGCGCGAGCATGCACACACACAAATAGACACACACACACACACACACCACAGTGGCACACATTCTAATTTCTATTGTAAAATTGTACATACAGTACATAATTGTGTTACAGATGTTGTACGCATATAAAAATTAATGTGTGTGTGAGTGTGTGTGATGGAGTGTTTGTGTGCAGTCCCATCTCCTGATTGACACTTTTCAAAATGGACGATTATATTAATTAATTAAATCTGACTGTTTCCTGATTCTGATTTTCTCACTGTGCTCCTAGCACATTATCTGAGTATCTCTTAGCACACAGCTCTCTGTACCCTCCATAACTTTTTTTAAATCACACAAAATGCTGATGGGATCTATACACACTATAATTTCATAAAAAAAAACCCCTGGACTGTGCCAATGGATTTGGCAATTTCTTGATAGTCACTGTTTTAGTGTAAAAAAAAAAGATGATTGATGTCATAAAGCCGATTCAGAAAATCAATGCCAGAATTATGAATGAAATAATGAACTAAACTATCAAGCCAATTAATCCCACAAAAACAGTTGCAAGAGACATTGATTTTTAAAAATAAATCATATGATGTGATGTGAAGAATTGAAGACGATGCCAGTATTTTGGAATGAAATGATAAACTGAGGTACCATACCCAATTCACATAATATATCAAAGTAACTAAATACTATAAACAAACTTATGGTCACAGCCTTGAACAGGATTCCTCCCTGGCAAACTTTTGTTGGAAAAGAAACCCACTTTGATGTGGAAAAAAACCTTGAAAATATTCAAACAAACCAACAAAATAAAAAGGGCAGTACCATGGGATGCACTCTTTCTAAAGTACGCAATCTGAATTTCAGTTTTCACAAGGAGGAATCTGCTACTGCAGTAAATTATGATTCAACAACGCAAGACAAGACACAAGGGAGAACCTGGAAACATTTTACATCAGCATACATTACATGTTACCTACCATGCATTACTTTTCAAAACAATACATGCATATATAGAATATGATAGAGTATAATATTCTTCATTACTATTATTAGTTTTAACCCTCTTCCATTCGCTTTTCTGACCAAGAAACTCCTCCTAGTATTCGGAAAATTTCAATCTTTTTCTAGTAAAACACAGTTCCTTAGTAATATACACCACCATATAAAAACTACTGATAGTAGAGTCTTGAGATTTGACAGGAATGTTCATAAGTTGTCATAGTTTACTTTGCATCAAAATTTGACAGTCCTGCTTATATATGTCGTGTTGCTGTCCCCCTTTTTGTCACCAAATCAAGGTGACAACATGTTCACTTCATGCTGTTAGTAAAATAATATGCTCTAACATGCACATCATGCACTAGTATGAGTCAAAATTTAAAAAAAAATAGTGTCCTACCTACAGGCCCTCTGTAGGATTCCACGTCAGGGTAATCGATTGAATAATACACATCACATGAAGATTGTCACCAAGTCCATTGTCTGGGATTGTACAGTTTTTCTACATACTAAAGAGAAATAAAAAATACGCAAACACGGTACATTATTTATTCACGGGATGGATTGCGTCGTGCCTTGAACTGGGCTTTGATGTCATTGAGAAAGGGCCTGATCTTGTAGAGAGGGTCGTACTGGGGGCTGTCACGTCCAGGTGTGTCACTTGTGTCTCTCAAATGAAAATATTGATTCAGCTTCAAAAATCTTGTTTTGGGCATGACAGTACTGATCCATGAGTGAGAAAACTTGGGGTCAGTGGACCAGTACATATGTATTCTGGGCAGACGATTGATTCCCATCATTATCAGTATAGACAGGTAAGGCCTGATCTCCTCAGGTGTTGTGTCTGTCCACAAAGGATCAGAAGCCACACCTCTAGCAGCGATCTTTTGTTTGGCATACTAATTTGTCTCATCTGCCGCACTACGAAAAAAAGTTGGGGAAACAAACAGAAAAAAATAATCCAGGGGCTTGGCACTGAGCGGTAGTGTGTGTACAGGGCCTGCAGGCAACTGAAAATCTTTCACTGCCAGCGCTGTGTGCGCCGCGCGCCACGTCGTCTGCAAATTTAGTAGTGGAATGTTGTCTTCAGGGTCACTTTCTACTGCATAATCCTCATCTATTTCATCCCTTCCTTCTTCAGTTTCAATTTCAACATCAGATTCTCTATTCTGTTGTCTTTCAATCTCCTCAACTTGACGCATAATTTCGTCAATTTCATCTTCTGGAAAATCTTCCCACATTTCATCTTCGTGCTTTGCCGCCATTCTTAACTATGAGAAAATGTGTGAATGAAAATGAGAGACGCTGACTAATTTCTTGAGAATGGAAGGATGTGTGGTGCCAAAAATAGTACTGAAAAGCCATTGGGCTATCCTTACTATAGCGGGAAAAGTCACTCATGGTGTGTGTGAACTTGTTCATGCTCAGAGCGTGATGGAAAATACCCACTGGCCGCGAGCGATTCTCGGCATGCTGCGGCACGATAAAATAAATGGGGCCTTTTCCGAAAAGCCCGCTGCGGCATTAGAAAATGGAAGAGGGTTAAGACACAGAGACTGACTATAGATTTATACGTACCCTCCTTGGCCCCCTTTTTCTTCTTGCTGCCCTTTAGCACACACTGGCCATTGGTCGCCTTCTTCTTCTCCTCCTCCTCTTCGTCACCTGACCGGACGAGGGCTGAGATTTTCTGCCCCACGAACCGGCAGGCTACAAGATAGGAAAAAAATGATTTGATTATATTTTCTAAATAAAATGCTTTTGCTTTTTTTGTTCTGTGTGTGTTTTTTTTGTTTCTTGGCTAGAGATCTGAGGTTCACCAATGGTGTGATTTTTTATGTGACTGTTTTTTAAGGCATCTTTATCAGCCATGATTAACTTGGCTGCATTCTGACTTCAGACACCTTTTAACCTGGCAGTCTATTTAGACTCTAAGGCCGCGGCCATAGTGAACCCATCATTTTGACGCTGTCAAAAAGACGGGCGGGGTGAAAAATGCTGCCCGGCTGAATTACTCTGTGGCGTCACTGAAAACGGCTGTGCGTGGCCATAGTAGACCCGGCCCGGCCCGTTGTTTTTAACCCGTCATTTTGACGTTCGAGCAACACGTCCGTTTGCCGGGTCGACGGAAAGGAAAATAATCAAGAAAAACTTATTTATGGTGCTTCAAAAATTCTGACTACACAAACTAGTAAATTAACCTTTCTCGATTACATTCCAATGGTTTTGATTAAAGTTTGGGGGGGAGATTTTACGTAAAAACACTTTTTATGTTGAACTATTTTCTGTCGATTTGCGTCACTGCAGCAGCCTCATTTTTGCGTCACTCGCAGTCTCGGGGTGACCATATTGTCAGAAAGAGACGGGCCGGGTTGACTATGGCCGCTTTGACGGATCCGTTCTCCCGTCAAAGAGACGGCCGTCAAAACAACGGGACGGGCCGGGTTTACTATGGCCGTAGCCTAAATCCCCCATTAAATTAAATGAGGGGGAACAAACTTTTATTAGTTTACTTTATGTCAGTGGCTGTATGATTTGACCTATGGTACACCTGTTTCAAATCAAACTTATATTAGTCATTGGACATCATAACACTGCTTAGCAAACCCAATATTTCATGAAATATTAATATATTATCATTATTAATAATTTTGTCAATTCTGTGGTTCACCTTTTCAAAACCCAAGGTTAAAAGTAAAACCAAAGGCATTACAATTCTAATACACAACCATAACATGGTAACATAACAGAAGAGGAAGAACAAAATTTTGATTGTAGAATATGGTGTGTGTGTGTGTGTGTGTGTGTGTGTGTGTGTGTGTGTGTGTATGTGTGTGTGTGTAGACAGGTGATGGGTAGGGGAAAGAAATAAGAAATAAATGTCAGTGTGCTTGTTTGGACAACTGATTGGAGGAAAAAAGGAAAAACTGATCTAACCATCACAAACTCGTGGAGTTATACATACAAAAAAGCAAAAAAATAAACAAACAAAAAAAATTGGTTAAAATAAATGAAAAACAAACAAAAACAACCCCAGATAAACTTGGTTAAAATAAATGCCAGAAACTGAGAAAGCGTGCCTGTGAGTGTGTGTGTGTGTGGTGTGTGTGTGTGTGTGTGTGTGTGTGTGTGTGTGTGTGTGTGACCTTGTGTGTGTGTGTGTGTGTGTGTGTGTGTGTGTGTGTGTGTGTGTGTGTGTGTGTGTGTGTGTGTGTAAATTACGTATCATGATCATGCCAGATACATAACTCTTAGTGGGTGAAGGGAATGTCCTGGAAAAAAAACACCCAACCAAACAAAAAAAACGACCCCACCCCAAAGAATGGAAACTACCAATTTACACACACACACAGAGTGACACACACACAGAGTGACACACACAGAGTGACACACACACACACACATACACACACACACACACACAGAGTGACACACCCACCCACACCCACACATATTATCAACGAGAGGAAAAAAGTAAATTCTAAGTTGATGTAATGAGAGGTCATGTGGAAGGCTGAAAATGATCGGAAACGACTAGGTTCACTACACGCGTTTTCCCTCTAAATGAATACTTACCATTGATTATCAGTCAGACCATGTTTAAGGCTGTTGACAGATCAGCTTAACAGCGATTTTACACTGTTGAATTGCAGTGTATGTCAATGATTTCTGTTGCTTGGAATCTTCCCCTATTATTACCACAGCTGCACCTTTCTAAGGGGGGTTAGGTAATGTTGTGACGACGTCACAAGTTGTTTACTTCCGTTTTCAAATGTATGAGATGCAGCTGATTGCGATCTTTATTTTTATTTCCCCCCAAACCAGAGATCCCTTTTAATTGTCATCCTGTGTATTAAATCACACAATAATTATGTCAAAATTGCAATTTCACGTAGAAAATTTGGTCCAGCTTCTAAGCTTGATTCCGCTAAATTTTTAAATGGATCGATCAGATTGAGAATGAGAAAGTGTCAGATGACAATACCCTAGACGAGTCAGCTGGAGCCTTGGGTAGCTCTTCATTTTTTTGCGGAAATGAGGTGACAGTGATAGTTCCAAACCAGACTAGACATATGTGATTTGTGTTGTTGAACTGTGCGATCGAACAGAGTTTTGATCTGTTTGTGTTATAATTTTTTGGTGTTTTTCTGCGCATGTGTCCAAAAATCACTGCCGATACATATTTTTAACTTAACGGTTAGGAACTTTAGACCACATGAAATAATCAAACTGAAAAGGGGATCAGCTTTGATCTTCATGAACCCCCCAAAACTATAGAGGATCTAGAGACATTTTAGTGCAGAGTGAAAATCCATGTCGCCTATGTCGCCTTTTAAAAATGCCACCACCAATTACAACGCAAGACAGAGGTTTGTGATAGGCCTAGAATAGGAACCACGGCTCTTCTGAGAGGTGTGGCGCATTGCACGTGCAACTACTGAACTGTTTGCTCAGCTACGGTGCTCTCTTAGATTACAATATCCCCTCATCCTCCGCCCCCCCCCCTCCACCTCACTACATATTTCTGTTTTACCCCAGAACACTGCCTCTCCTCTGTAAATGATTCATACATACCGTGGCATTCATGCACCCATGCTTGCTTACAGTAACACACACACATACACACACACACACACACACACACACACACAGAGTCACACACACATACATGTGTACACCTATAACAGTAACTTATTGTCTCATTACTAGTCTTTAAAATAATTTTGCCAATTTCTTTGTAGCTACAGAAAACTCATCATAACTTCAATGAAGTATGGCATGTCCACCAACATTTTTTTTTCTTGCTGTGGAAAAAAAAGTAGACATTGCCAGTATTTTGGAAGATTATTTCAGCTTCTGAAGAAATTCAACATTGAGTAATCAATATTTTTTTCTCTTGGGGTAAATCATACATCCACAGTCATACATGTGTGCATATGAATAATAATTACATGTGTACACATACACACACACACACACAGACATATACACACAGAGGAGTACATGTTTGAGTACAGAGACATACAGGCAGGCATGTGAATGCATACAAATTATGCAACTGATTGTAGCATTATGGATGCCAGTTCTGCTAAATTAGCTTCTCCTTGGAATGCTACCCTGGCTTTATCGTGTGTGTGTTAACCCAACCCTCTCTCTCTCTCTCTCCTCTGTCTGTCTGTGTGTCTGTCTGCTCTCTGTGTGTCTGTCTGTCTGTGTCTGTCTGTCTGTCTGTCTCTGTGTGTCTCTGTCTGTCTGTCTCTCTGTCTGTCTGTCTGTCTGCTCTCCTCTGTGTGTCTGTCTGTCTGTCTCTATTTTGTGAGTGTGTGTGTGTGTGTGTGTGCGTGCGTGCGTGCGTGCGTGTGTGCATGTGTGGCTTAACCACAACCAGTTGGAAAGGCTGCACACCTGCTAAATGAGTTGTAAACTGAAGCACTCAGCTGTGATCTTTGTCTTGCTGGTTTCCTCAGATTACTCTGTTACTGTTTAGTGAGACTTGAACAGTTTCTTCTGAGGGGGAGGCTGAGCACCTGCTGAGGTAGTGTACTCAGTCAAGTGATTTACCATTATCATGAGCGCCCCCCCCCCCCCCCATTTTTTTTTTCTTTGCATGACCAGGTTGGCATTGTGTGTATGCTTGCTTGTTTGTTTGGGTTAAAACTTTTTTTTTTTTTTGGATAACATACATGTACAGGTTGAGGTCTTCTAACAGAATCTAAGTTAGATCACTCTTGGATTCTTGTCTTTTGTCTTGCTGATTTCTTTCTCCTTGCTTCCCCTGCTTCCCTCTTCCACCTTTCCACAGACTGTCACAGTGTCAGAGTTATTTTCAGTCAATCTGTTTTGTTCTTTTTGTGTTGCCTCATCTTCCATTATATAGTCCTGTCCTGCTGTTCCCACGCTGCTTATTCTGATCTCAGACTCTCCACCCCAGTCACACTCAGATTCATTATGCTGCATCCTCAGGGTCTCAAGCTCACCACAGGCATAGAAGCCTAGGGGGAAATTATTAAAATGAATGCTTTATTATATCAAACAGAGAAATAGAAGAAGAAAATAGATAAAGCTCAACTGTGTGGTCCCAGTCTTCTGTGATCCAAAGTAAGCTCTCTCAGAGTAGGAGCTGGCTGGAGTCTGAAAATCCCATGGCTCTTATTCATGCAGGTTACTGGCACCTTTAGACTAGAGCATCTGAGGGCACTGAATCAGGAACAATTTTCTTTCATTGCATGATGATCAAATAATGGTGATGAAGATTATGTAAGGATGCTGCTGCGGAAGTGCTTAAATTCTTAGCTTTGAGAACTACTTGACAAGGCTGTACAGTGTAGTCTATGCTTCCTATCAGAATTGATACATCCTGGCATCACCTGGACCTGACAGATATATACAAGACATCTGCGATGTTAGTCAGGAAATTTAAACAGCACTCTCAAAATTGCATTCATTAAATAGATAAAGCTGAACTGTGTGGTCCCAGTCTTCCCAGTGATCTCAAAGTAAGCTCACTCAGAGTAGGAGCTGGCTAGAGTCTGAAAATCCCCGTGGCTCTTACAGGATTTAAACCCATGGCTTATCCCTGAAATCGGGATGCAGCTACCTTAATGAACAGATGACAAGATTTACAAAACTGCATACACATGGAGACTGGATGTAAAAAAAACACATGAGTGATTATTCCATTATCATCGATATAAAAGAATAAATAAAATTAAAAAATGGTGGGCAAAAACAGATATATGCAAAAATTTTACCATCGGTGAACCTTGAAGTTCAAACCGAGTGTGCATAGGTTAGCCTACAGGGCTATATGCAACATAATTGGATTGGATTGGAGGTACCAAAATTTCTTATTTTTCTATTATTCTGTTCATTCTCTTGTTGATTTCAGATTCATTATTCAATTTATTGGGTGACCCTGACTACATGCATTGAACAGATGAGCAGTGTGGAGTCACTGTGAGTCAGTCCCCTTGTGGATAGACCCAGCAGCTGGGAGTCTAACAGCGCGATGAGTTTGGCACGCAGCCTGAGCAGCGGTTCCGGTCAGACAGCAAGTCTGAAGGGGGAGATGACTCCAGAGCCGGCCCCTATAATGAAGAGGTGAGAGATGTGGGGTTGTTGTTGTTGTTCCCCAGCTTAACACTCTGGGGGGTCACCCAGAATGTGCACTCTGACTCACTAATCCCACCTGGGAATCACTGTGAGATTGAAATTGCTCACTGAATGAGAAGTTTGCGTGTATGACTATTTTCAAGTACCTTGCCATATAGGCAGCCATACTCCGACTTCAGAGGATTTATTCTCCTTTGAAGGAGAGTGCAGGTTGTTCTGTTAAGAGCTTGTCATGGCTGAAGGCAATCTCAACACAACATTTTACAACATCACAACATTTTAGTGTAGGCCTTGGCTATGAGCTGACATCAATAACTGACTCAACTTTTGGCTTAGGCCAAGATGTGGGGTTAATGCCTAAACTGTTGGAATGTCAGTAGACATGTTTGTTTCAGTACTGGTTTGAGTGTTGTTTCAGTTGTAGTTTGAGTGTGAGTAGGTGGTGTTATTTCAGTTTTAGCAGCCAGATTATGTATCTTGTTTCATTCACCACACCTGGGAATCTCTACAATACCCAAAGTACTAACTGGATAAAAAAGTTTGCACGTATGGGTCTAAGTACCTCACATTATAGGCAGCCATACTCTGACTTTAGAGGTTAGATCCAGGCACTAGCACAAAACAAAAAGTCAGAGAGCATGCTATTTCACCACAAGAGTGTCTCCACAACCACTCTAGTAGTGCAGCAGTATGAAGGCAGGATGAAAGAAAGTCTTGTAACTGAATTTATTACCCTCGTAAAATAAAATTGCGTTTGCAGTATTGTGAAATGTTTTTATCAGTCTCTCAGAAAGTTCTGTCGTAAATCATCCTATTTCTGTGTTGGGTTTCTGCCTCACAGTTTGAAGTGGTGACGCCTACAGCGGAGAAAGAGGAGACGGAGAAAATGTCGCTGAGCGGTCCGCTGGAAGGGTCCTCCCCTGACATGGGGTTCAAAGACTGTGACGAGAAAATGGTGTACGAAACGCAGCTGACACAGCTGCATGAGCAACTGGTGACCACCATGATTGAGAACCAGAGTCTGCGTGAGTGTGTGTGTGTGGGGATTGTGTGTGTGCGTGTGTGGGTGTGGGTGGGGTGGGGGGTGGTGGTGGTTTAGTGAGTGTGTGTATGTGTGTGCAGGGGTGTTATGTGTGTATGTGGTTGTGTGTGTGTGTGTGTGTGTGTGGGGGGGGGGGGGGTTGTGTGTGAGTATGTGGTTTTGTGTGTGTGTGTGTGTGTGTGTGTGTGTGTGTGTGTGTGTGTGTGTGTGTGTGTGTGTGTGTTAGTTAGTTCTTCAGTTTAACGTCCTTCCACTAAATAGTGATATCAGACGGGAAAGTGTATATGAGTGAGTGAGATTAGTGAGTGTGTGTATGTGGCTGCCTCCGCTGCTTCGCTTGGTGTTTTTTTGGGTAGGGTGAGTGTGTTTGACGGTCTGGCTCTCCTGAAATAGTGTGTGTGTGTGTGGTGTGTGTGTGTGTGTGTGTGTGTGTGTGTGTGTGTGTTTGCTTGTGCATACGTGCATGGTTTTGTGTGTGCACGTGTGTGTGTGTGTGTGTGCATGCATGCATGTGTGCATATTTGTCTGTGTGCATGCATGTATACATGCCTGTTTGTTTGCAATAAGCACAAATGCAAATGTATCGATATTTCACTTGCGCATAATATACGTGCTTGTATTCAACCCGTGTTGCAGAGCGCCACATCCAGGAGCTTGAGGAGCGCCTGGACCGTGACAAGACGCTGGCCTTGCTGGAGTACGAGAGGCACAGAGCCAGCATGCTGGAGGAAAAGTGCTCCAGGCTGGAAAAGCAGAAGAGGTGAGTCAGGCCTCAGTCTGCCCACACTGGGCACAATGGGCAGTGTCTGGTCTCCTTTTTTTTTCTTAAAAAAGTTTTTTTTTTGCTACCTTGTCTTCTGTGATGTTCCTGTACTGTTGTTCCCACGCTGCTCATTTCAATCTCCCTGCTACAGCCACAGTGCCTGGTCTTCTCCTGTGCCGGTCACTCTGCAGGAGGTCTGCCTGCTTGCTGGCCTCAGCTGACACATTCCCACTTCAGGGCAGCTCATGAGAAAACATGTCAGATTTGTTTGAGAAAAAGGCAGGTAGGTAGGAAAAGAGAGAGAGAGAGAGAGAGAGAGAGAGAGAGAGAGAGAGAGAGAGAGAGAGAGAGAGAGAGAGAGAGAGAGGGAGAGAGAGAGGGAGGGAGGGAGGAGAGAGAGAGAGAGAGAGAGAGAGAGAGAGAGAGAGAGAGAGACAGAGAGAGAGAGAGAGAGAGAGAGAGGGGGGGGGGGCAGGCAGGCAGGCAGGCAGGCAGGCAGGCAGGTCTAGCACATCCAACTTTGGTGTTAAGTGTCGTGACAAAACCCTGGATGATGACTTCATCTGTAGTTTTACATGGAAGACAACTATTTATTTATTTATTTATTTATTTATTAATACCACTTTAAGTCACAGCAGATTTCTCTGCGTGGAATTCAGGCTGCTCTTCCTGGGGAGAGCGTGTCACCACAAGAGCAGCGCCACCCATTATATATATATTTTTTTCCTGTATGCTACAGTGTTTGTTTCCCTATCAGAGTAGATTTTTTTCTACAGAATTTTACCATGGACAACTCTCTTGTTGCCACGTTGTTGTTTTTTTTAACATGCGTTAAATGATCATGTATAACACACAGGACCTCAGTTTATCATCTCATCCGAAAGACAAGCATGCAGACCACCGCTCATGGTCTAATGGACAGGGGGAAAAGTTTGGGGCCCAAACAGGAAACAGGCTCTCACTCAAACCCCAAATGACTGTTGCAGACCCCGACGCCCGCAGCGAAGTCGATCGGACGTGACGGTGCGACCTCAGCTGGACGGGGATCGCAACCAGGCTGGGGTGGACGCTGCTGACGTGGAGATGGCCAGCGAGGCAGAGGAAGACTCCCTGTCAGGTAAAGACAGGAGATAAAGAGAATTTCTGTGTGTCAGGTAAAGACAGGGACAGCACAGTGCACAAATCCAACATCACTCAGTCAAGAGTGCTAAATTTAGTGTGCTCTTTCCTTTTACCTAGTCCATGTGTGGTCAGCTCCTGCTGTAAATAGCACCAGCTGGTCACAGCTGGGCTGGGGTGGGATGGGATTATTAGCAGCTGAGAGGAACTGAAAGTTCGGGGATTCAGACAGCTGTGACAGGAGATAAACAGAATTTCTGTGTGTCAGGTAAAGACAGTCTAAAGTTGTCCCAGAACCTAGGTGGTTGTAGGGGAGCGAGGCGTCAGAGACATCAGCTTCTCTAGGGGCCAGCATATTCAGGGCGGTGCCCATGTCCTCTCCCTCACTGCTTTACCTTCCCTGACCCTAAAGAGGGCAAGTACCCATTGACAGCTGGGTGAACTGGGGGGACTGTACTGAAGCCAAGGCATGCAAATGGTCACCCATCCAACTTGTAACCATGCTTGATGCTGCTTAACTTTGACTTGGGCAAAGCGAGCGCTCTGACCACTTAGCTATCCCGCCCCCAAAGACAGGGACAGGAGATAAACAGAATTTCTGTGTGTCAGGTAATAGCCGGGACAGGAGATAAACAGAATTTCTGTGTGTCAGGTAATAGCAGGGACAGGAGATAAACAGAATTT
>CM060332.1:3454112-3489112 GCA_030674155.1 Stramonita haemastoma
TCATTATTTTTAAGAAGTAGAATGCTGCTGGTAAGAAAGACAGATTCAGTCAAAGGTTGTATTCAGACATGTAACGAAGCAAAAACAGTGTAATGTAAATGTTTCGTCACTCTCTGTCTGTGTTTCAGGTGTACATGTACTCAGTGTGGTACGGGTGGTTCCTGCCTCTCTTCCTGGCCTGCCTCACCTTCAGACTGGCCATCAGCTACCTGAAATACAGGTGAGTTGGCATGTTGTGTTCAGGGATGGTGGGACACAGTTTGAAAAAGGTTCCATCATTCATTTTAATGACAGTGAAATGAGAACAAGATATCAAGAGTATCACTGTCTTGATGTGTACCTTTCCAAATGTTTTATACAAGTTATGTAAGAAGGAAGGTAGCAGGATGGTTAAGACATTCACCTGTCTAACAAGTAAACTGTGCAGTTCTGGGTTTGACTCCCAGCCTCGCCCTTTCTTCCCAGTTTGACTAAAAAATTGAACTGAATGTCAAACTCCTTCAGATGAGACTATAAACCAAGGCCCCATGTTTGAACACATGCAGAACAGGTTCTGTACACGTTAAAAACCCATTTTGTCTTTTGGAAGAGTAGGCAATTTTGTGCCTGTAAGAACAGAAGACAGAATTAAAAAAAAACACAAAAAAACCCCTATGCATTCAGGTGTTGGGTTCAGACACCATTCACAAAGTTGGAATGCAGCTACCTAAATGGTGTTTGTGTGTGTGTGTGTGTGTGTGTGTGTGTGTGTGTGTGTGTGTGTGTGTGTGTGTGTGTGTGTGTGTTGTGATTAATAGTTGCATATTCAAAAATCTCACCATTGGTGAACCTTGAAGCTCTAGCCAAGGAATGAAAAAAAAAAGTTATGTAATACATGCAGTGTTGTGTTGCCTGACCTAACTAACGCCTTCATATTGTTTTTTTTTTGCACAGGGGCTGGAACATCAACTTCAACTTCTTTGATTGTCACGAGGAAGAGAAAAGGGTGAGTCGGTGTTTGATATGTGTGTGTGTGTGTGTGTTCATTTCTGCAATGTGCATTAAAAAGAAAAAAAATGGTTTCACATACACAGAATCTCACCAATGGTGAACCTTGGGAAGTGTAGCCAAGGAACAAGAATCCCTCTCCCCCACTCCCCATAGAATAGATTAATGGTTGATAGTGTTGAAAATGTGAATGTTTGTATCATTGTGTTTATTTTCGGTCTACTGTTGTGTGTGTGCATATGAATGGTTGATAGTGTTAAAACTCTGAATGTTTGTATCACTTTGTATCATTGTGTTTATTTTCGGTCTACTGCTGTGTGTACATATGAATGGTTGATAGTGTTAGAAATGGCTGATAATGTTAAATCTGTGAATGTTTGTATTGTTTAGTATCATTTTATTTTCTGTATACTGTTGTGTGTACATAGGAATGGTTGATAGTGTTAAAACTGTAAATGTTTGTATCATTTAAAAAAAAAATCAGTGTCTTGTTGTGTGTACATATGAAGCATGTGCTGTGAATTGTGTGTGTGTATTTGGATGTATTGCTGTAAGGTTTCTTTTCTCCTGTTGAACTTGTTTGTTATCCTCCATCCCCAAAAGGGGTGAAAGGAATTAAATCTTGAATCTTGAATCTTTGTGTGTGTGTGTGTGTGTGTGTGTGTGTGTGTGTGTGTGTGTGTGTGTGTGTGTGTGTGTGTGTGTGTGTGTGTGTGTGTGTGGTGAGCAGGAGTCTGAAGACAAGGACCTGGGGGTGTCTGACAAGTTTAACCTGGTGCTGCAAGTGGCTCGTAAAGTGCAGGTAGGGTGCGGTGTGCAAAGTCAGGTGTGTGCCTGTGTGCGTGTGTGTGTGTGTGTGTGTGTGTGTGTGTGTGTGTTGTGTGTGTGTGTGTTTTTGTGTGGTGTGTTTATTTTTATTTTATTTATTCATTCTTTTCTATTGAGGATAATGGAATAAGCATTTACATGCTTTTTTACATTCAGTCCCCGTGTGTATGCAGTTTTTGTAAATCTTGTCATCTGTTCCCACCGGCACACGATGGCCTACTCTTACGAAAAGCGGAACAGGATTTAACATGTGCGCAATGTGTATGTGTGTCTGTGTGTCTCTGTGTGTGTGTCTGTGTGTGTCTATGTCTGTGTGTATCTGTGTGTGTCTGTATATTTGTGAAGAAGATATATATTTGAAAAGGGGTTGGAAGTTAAATGAAACTTTTTCTCTTCTTTTCCCATTCCTGAGCATACTTGTCAAAATCTTTACTTTTGTATCAACTTTGTATTGATATATCGTAGCCATTTCCATATGCATTTAAATCCAACGAATGTTTCTGTTTTCTGTGTCTGCTTTCAGAATACCTTGGGTAAAGCTGCTGATACCCTGGAAAAAATCAGGAGGTATGTATTTGAATTAGCAACTGCAAATAATACAGAATACATAAGTGATATACAAATCTACAAATCATTGTGTGTGCTTTTGCTGTTTGGTTCTTTTGCATGGGCTAGATAACACAGACTAGGCATTATTATCTCATTATCCCTAAAATCCTTATGCGGCTACCTTCATTGTGGGCAAAAATGATCACATAAGTAAAAATCTCACCATTGGTGAACCTCACAGCTCTTGCCGAGGAACAAAAAGAAAATGTCTCACTACTTTAGCATCCAGACCACCGCTCTAGGTGGTGTAGATTTTAAATAATAGAAGAAACAAAACCTAATAACAAGAGTTCGTTACTTAGGATGCCTTACTCTTCTCCTGTGGGGATGCTGAGATTGTGGTTGGGGTCTTTTTGAGTAAAATCCATATCCTCTGGAAATTCTGCTTTCGTTTTTTTTTGTGCTGTTGTTGTTGTGTTCTGCCATTTTCTTTGTTTCGTTCTGTTTTTCTGTCAACGTTTTTCTTTAGACTCTAATCTGTCTTACAGTAAGAGGGTGGAATAGCGTAGTGGTCAGAGTGCCTTACTCATAATGATGTTGGTGGTGGTAATGGTGATGGTGATGATGATGATGATGATGATGATGATGATGATGATGATGATGATGATGATGATGATGATGATGACATTGAAGGTGACGATAACAACGATGATAATGATGACAACTATGATGATGATGATGATGGTGATGTTGATGATGATGATGACGATGATGATGATGGTAGTGATGATGATGATGATATTGATGTCAATGACGATGATGATGATGATGATGATGATGATGATGATGATGATGATGATGATGATGATATTGATGTCAATGACAATGATGATGATGATGATATTGCTGTTGGTCAGTCTGTTGACGTGGCGACACCCAGCATCCACCAAGTCCATCTTCTTCTCCCTGCTGGCCATGACCCTAGCTTCCTGCTTCCTGCCTGCCTCCTCCCTCTTCTTCCTGGCGGGTCAGTTAATGTGTTTTTTAAATTTATTTATTTATTTAATTTTTATGTATGAAGGATAATGGGATAAGCACTCTTGTACTTTTTTACATCCAGTCCCCGTGTGTATGCAGTTTTGTAAATGTCATCTGTTCCCACCAGCACATGATGGCCTACTCTTACGAAAAGCAGACCAGGATTTAATGTGTGCGCAAGATGTTCTGCATGCGTTCGCACACGGGGCCTCGGTTTAAGTCTCATCCGAAGGACTTTTGGGGAGAGTGGAGTCAGCACTGATGTTAACTCCAGGAGAAAAATCTCGACTGGACTCGAACCTGGGTCGTCAAATTGCCAGCGCAATGTTCTGACCACTAGGCTATCTGTCCCCCCCCTGTGAGTGTGTGAGTGAGTGAGTGAATGAGAGAGAGAGAGAGAGAGAGAGAGAGAGAGAGAGAGAGAGAGAGAGAGAGAGAGAGTATTCCTATGTGGGTGTGCATAGCAGAAAAGATATCATGATGAAGTCGATACCTGCTGAAGAATAACCAAACACACCTACTCGAGAGGTAGTTTTTCAGTTACTCCGTATATTTTGCTGAACATTGTTAATGTTGTCTCTCAGCTGTTAGTTTCTTCCACTTTCAGCTCCTCTCAGCTGCTAATTATTCCATCCCTTCCCAACCCAGCTAGTGCCAGATGGTGCTAATTATAGCAGGAGCTGACCACACGCGAATAAGGTAAAAGGAAGGAGCGCACTAAATTTAGCACTCTTGACTGAGTGATGATGGTTTTGTGCACTGTGGTCTACCTGATGTACCTGGGAGCTGTTCCTGCTGGCCCACCTGTTGAACATGTTAATAGTGTTTACCTGATGTGGGTACCTGATGTGATGTGGTGTGCATGTGTGTGTACATTCGAATTTGCTAAAACTATAAATTGTTGTTGAGTGCTTGTGTGTTAGATGGGTCGAATGCAAGTGCTTTGATTTGTTTTTACAAGACATAGCGGTATATAAATTCCATGTATTATTATTGTTGTTATTGTTGTTGTTGTTGTTGTTGTTGTTGTATTGTTGTTGTTGTTGTTATCATCATCATCATCATCATCATCATCATTATTATTATTATTATCATCATCATCATCATCATCATCATCATCATCATCATCATCATCATCATCACCATCATTATTATTATTATTACTATTATTATCATTAACATTATCATCATCATCATCATCATCATCATCATCATCATCATCATCATCATTGTTATGATGTGGCAGGGCTGTACCTGGGGGCCAAGATGTTCCTGCTGGACTACCTGTTCATGCGGTTTCCCCGCTTCAGGATGAAGTACGACTCCACTTACAAGATGTGGCAGCAGCTGCCCACAGATCTGGAGTACGAGAAACGCTCCATGAAGTCAGAAATTGACAGGGTGAGTTGTGTGTGTGTGTGTGTGTGTGTGTGTGTGTGTGTGTGTGTGTGTGTGTGTGTGTGTGTGTGTATGTGTGTGATTGTGATGTGTGTGTGTGTAAATTCGAATTTGTTTTGATCAATAGCATGTGTAAGAGTAGCTGAATGCAAGAGCTTTGATTTGTCTTTACAAGGTATAGTGCTGTGTCTTTTTCTTCATCGAACACTACTGAAGTGTCTGTCATATGAAACAAAATGAGTTGTGCTGCCATTAAGCACCTTATTAGTCAGGCCCAGTGCATCTGACTTCAGGGCAGGAGAGATATGTTATTTCATAAGTCTTTCTGAAAAATGTCAGGAGAATGACAAGAAGGCAGAAAGAAATAGACAAGAAGAATGTAGCAGAAGGAAAGGAACAAGGCAGAAACAGAGTGGGATAGAAAAGGAAATTCATTGCACAGAATTTCCAGAAGGTGGGAATGCTATTTATACTGACAGATTCCTGGCATCCCACAGGATAGATAGAGCTGTATAGTTTGTATATTATTGTTATTGTTATTTTTATTATCATTATGACTGTGTCCACAGCACATTCTGTATATTATTGTATTATTATGTTATTATGATGATGAACTGTGTCACAGCACATTCTGTATATCGATGTGATGAGGTGGAAAGTAGATTATCTCCATGTGATCAGAGTGCAACAATCGTAAGCATTGTGTTTCTATTTAGAGACACACTGTTAATTGTGGATGCTCTGTTTCCTTGGGTAGTGGTCGAAAACCTCCGTTGCATACACTTATCTTCATGTGAAATGTAATTTATGCAACCTCTTTATTGAGGTCACATCCTAAACTGACCACTGTGCCGTGCTCCTGAGGGTTGTGCAGAGATTGGACATCAAATATGTCCACTTGCTACTCATTATTATTATTGTATTATGATGACTGTGTCTGTCCTCAGCACATTCTGCCCAAGAGTCGCCCCGAGGAGACACAGGACACACCCGACAACACTGACGCAGAGTCCCTGTCTGTGGACGACAAGCAGTTCTGTGAACTCTTCTCCTTCCCCCTCTCTGAAAGCCCTGCTGGCCTGTGTGTTGTGTGTGTGTGTGTGTGTGTGTGTGTGTGTGTGTAGTGTGTGTGTGTGGTGTGGTGTGGTGTGGTGTGGTGTGGTGTGGTGTGGTGTGGGGTGGTGTGGTGTGGTGTAGTGTGGTGTAGTGAAGTGTGGTGTGTGAAGTGTGGTGTAGTGTAGTGTGGTGTAGTGTGGTGTGTGTGTTTGTAGTGTAGTGTAGTGTAGTGTAGTGTAGTGTAGTGTAGTGCGTGCGTGCGTGCGTGCGTGCGTGCTGGTGCGTGTGTGTGTTTATGTTGGAGGGGGAAGGGGGGGGGGGGGTGGAAGGGGGGTTGGTTGTTGATGTTTCTCAGAAGCCTTAGCATGCTGCTGCATACAGCTGTAACAAATGAAAGTGATATAATCAGTGTTCTGAAGTTCCTCTGTTTTCTAGGTTGCTGACAACAGATCTGATAAAAAAAAAACCCGGCAAAAACACCTCACAATACAAGAAGACAGCCTTCATGTTCTTTGAACTTTTGTTTTCTAGTTTAGCTGGTCACTTACAGGCATATCAGAGCTGAATAGTCCATGAATTGGAAAGATCTTTGATGTTCAACTATCTCAGGGTGAAGAGGGAAAGTAAGGCAGTCTCTACTGTTAACCCTTTCTTTGTGTAGGAAATAAGATTTAAATAAAAGCAGTTTGTTTAGAGTTGTTCTCCACCCAAAAAAGCCAGGTATGTATTTCCTTAAAGTTCTGCAGACTTTGCCACTGGATGAACTCTCACAAAAGTTTATATGAATTTAGGTGTATAAAGAATTCTAAATACATGAGTTTTTCCCGTAGAATTATATGATTTTCCAAACAAATCAAATAGCCTAGGAAACATCTGGGTAGTTCAGTGATGACTTCTTTTATCACCATCGCAGCAAAATGTACACAGCAGCACAGAGGAGTCATGTCATCATTGAGACAGGCAAGGAGTTAAATAAAATTATTGTGTGTTTTTGTTTTTGATGGATTGTCTGGGGTTTTTTCTGTCTCCTGATAGGCTGGCATGGAGGACGTCGCTGTACCTTGATAAACAGAGAGAAGTCTCTGACGCAGCCTTCAAAAATGGTCGTCTGTATTGACACACAGGTGAGTTACCTGTGTTGTAACTGTGTTTTGTTTGACAGCTCAGACACTGTAGGAGGGTGGAAGGGGGTGATTTTTTGTCAGTGTGTCTGTACTGAAATTAATAATTTATATTTTGTGTATTCATTACTTCTGATTGACAAACTTGGGTCATATTTCTAGTGTGCACAGATATCCGTTTGTGTGCATATTTTTAACAGAAAATATTTTACATAATTAAAACATAATATCACAATTTTAAACAGCAATGTCATTTAAAATAATTAATTTAATGAAAGAAGACTGTGTGTAGTATTACCTTTGTGGACAGTCTGACAGAATCCAATTTGTTTCAGTCATGTTGTGCCTTACGAGCAATGTTCAAGACTTAGAAACAGACATCTTGTTTTGAAAATGTGTTTTAAATAGAAGAAAAGCATCACTTGCAAGTTTTTGGTTTAAATATATATATGTTTCTGTTCAACATTGAAACATTCTTTTTTAGTTCTTGAAACTGTTTCTTTCAATGGTATTCAAAGATTTGATTTCAAGAACAATTCCTAATATTTTTTTATGGTCTTTGAATGACAGAAGTCCGTTTGAATTGCTTGTTTATACTTTTGATTTAAAATCTTTTAAGTTCTGATTATGTGATAATCAAAGCACATTTGAGTTGACCGTATTTTTTTCTGTTTGTTTTCAGTTTTCTGTGTTTTGAGAGAACGAAAGCACCTTCTCCTAAAAACATTGTGGTGCCTTTGACTGACATCACCCGATTAGAAAAGGTATGTGTGTAGCCGCAGCCAGCTTGGACCTCTTTGGGTATCAATGTCTTTTTTTCATTCATCGGCTAGAGTTCTGAGGTTCAGCAGTAGTAAGATTTTGATGATGTCTTAACATGACACTAGTGTGCATAATATAAGTTTAAACATATTTTGGCATCCATGCCCCTCAGCACAAAAAGGATTTGTCTTCCAAAAGGTGGAGCAGATTTTAACGTGTGCCCAAAGTGTTCTGCATAATTTTGCACACATGGCCATGGTAGAGGGTCTCATGTGAAGGATTTTTTGGGGGAGTGAAGTCAGTACTGATGTTCATTCCAGTAAAAAAAAAAAAGCAATGCCCTGTAACAGGCATCTCAGTGATGGCTTGAACCCAGGTTGTCAGATGCTGAGCTCTGTTCTAACCACTAGTGCCATCCTGCCCCCTAAAGGAGAATTTAAAATATGGTAGATTCCCCGAAGTCAGAATGTGGCTACCTTAATGGTAGTCAAAAGTGAGTCTCATATGAAAACATCTCACCATTTGTGAGCCTGGAAGCTCAGGCTGAGGAACTGGGAACCCCTACCCCCTTCCCTCCTCCCCCAAAAAAAAGAAAGCTTAGATTTTGTTGTTACAGATACACTTGCCCCTAAGCAGTGATGATTAAGATGTTATGGTGATGACGTTATGATGATTATGACAATAATGAAGAGGACAATGAATAGTG
Organism: Stramonita haemastoma; assembly: GCA_030674155.1. Classification (NCBI taxonomy): domain Eukaryota; kingdom Metazoa; phylum Mollusca; class Gastropoda; order Neogastropoda; family Muricidae; genus Stramonita; species Stramonita haemastoma. The sequence continues at coordinate 3,462,558 of CM060332.1, forward strand.
GTAACAGTAGAAGTATTGGGGGTGGGGGGTGGTAGTAGTAAGAGCAGCAGCAGTAATAGTAGTAGTAGTTGTGGTAGAAGTAGTAGCAGCAGTAATAATGCTAGTAATAGTAGCAGTATTAGTTGTAAAGTAGTGGTGGTGATTTATGTATACTGTATAATGGTGGTGGTGGTACTAGTGGTAGTTGTTTTTGTTGCCATTAATTGTTAATAGTTTTCATCATCGTCATGATGATGATGATGATGATGATTATATATAGTATCCTCCTCCTCATTATTATGACTACTACTATACTTACTACTACTACTACTACTACTACTACTACTATACTACTTCTACTACTACTACTACTACACTACTACTACTACTACACTACTTACTAATACTGCGACTACTTACTACTACTACTACTACTACTACTACTACTATACTACTACTACTACTACTACTACTACTACTACTACTACTACTACTACTACTTACTACTACATACCACTACTACTACTACGACTACGACTACATTCTTAATACTGCGACTACTACTACTACTACTACTACTACTACTACTACTACTACTACTACTACTACTACTACTACTACTACTACTACTACTACTACTACTACTACTACTACAATCATCTCATATCATCATTCATCATCATCATCATCATCTATCATCATCATCATCATCATCATCATCATCATCATCATCATTTCTATCATCTGACATCATCATCATCATCATCACCATCACCATCACTATCATCATCCTTGTTATCATCACCATTACATGCTGTGTTGTCATTATTTTTGTTGTGATTGTGGATCAGGCCAAGCCGTATTCCTGGATGCCAGGGGGTGGTATGGCCATAGAGGTGGCTGTAGCAGGGATCAGACAAGGTGAACAAACATCACCCTCCTTTTCTTTTCTCTTTCCTTTTCTTCTTTCTGTCACACACTTCACACTGTCTAACACTTTGAAATGAATGGTATGCATGTAATTTGATCAATTACCAATTTGTGTTTTGTTTAGAAGGGGAGGAGGGTGTGGGGGGCAGAAGGTGTTGTATGTTTAGTATTGTTTTTCAGTTTTTCGGGGATGTGATTTACCTTTCACATGCTGGAGTTTTTTGTGTGGATTTTTTGTTTTGTTTTTTTCTCTAGAGGTTGAATACATTTTTTTTTTGCCTATGTGCCTAGAGGCAGTGCTTCTTTTGTATTTTCATCACAAATGTGGGTAATAGTAATGATGATGTGATGATGATGATGTGATGGTGGTGATAACTATAATGATAATAATAGGGATGTCAATAATTACCATGATGATAGTGATGATAATGATGATGATGGTGATAGTAATAATAATACTATTGATGACCATGATGGTTGTAACTTACATACAACGATAATGAATACTTTAAGAGTGCATATATATCTTCAGAAAATCGGCTCATAGTGCTTTATCTAATATTTTTACTGTCATGCTCTCTTCTTTGCACATCATGGTCACCATCAACTCACATTGCAGTATCCAACTCATCACAGAAATAATTCACATTCTCCTCCTCCCCTCCCTACCCCCCCCCCCCCCCCCCCCACCTCACACACACACACACACACACACACACACACACACACACACACACACACCACACACACACACACACACACACAAAAGATGGCTGTCAAGCAAAATAAGAGATTAAAAAGGAATGGTTTTCATTCAATTGTTAAGGGTATATATATATATATATATTTCAAAATAGGGCTGAAGACAAATATGGTTGGTTTGATTGAATCAAAAGTCCCAGTGGAGCTGTCCAATCTAGGGGCTGTGCCATCAACCAATCCTCACCCTTGAAGATCAGAAAGGCAGAATGGTTGAGTTAGGAATATGAAGAAGAGGGGAGACTATGTCAAAGGTAGGCTAAAGAAGAGGGGAGACAATGTCAAAGTTAGGCTAAAGAAGAGGGGAGACAATGTCAAAGTTAGGCTGAAAGAAGAGGGGAGACAATGTCAAAGGTAGGCTAAAGAAGAGGGGAGACAATGTCAAAGTTAGGCTAAGAAGAGGGGAGACAATGTCAAAGGTAGGCTAAAGAAAGGGGAGACAATGTCAAAGGCAGGCTGAAGAAGAGGGGAGACAATGTCTAAGTCAGGCTAAAAAGAGGGGAGACAATGTCAAAGGCAGGCTGAAGAAGAGGGGAGACAATGTCAAAGGTAGGCTGAAGAAGAGGGGAGACAATGTCAAAGGGTAGGCTAAAGAAGAGGGGAGACATGTCAAAGGCAGGCTGAAGAAGAGGGGAGACAATGTCAAAGGTAGGCTAAAGAAGAGGGGAGACAATGTCAAAGTTAGGCTAAAGAAGAGGGGAGACAATGTCAAAGGCAGGCTGAAGAAGAGGGGAGACAATGTCTAAGTTAGGCTAAAGAAGAGGGGAGACAATGTCAAAGGCAGGCTAAAGAAGAGGGGAGACAATGTCAAAGGCAGGCTAAAGAAGAGGGGAGACAATGTCAAAGGCAGGCTAAAGAAGAGGGGAGACAATGTCAAAGTTAGGCTAAGAGAGGGGGGAGACAATGTCAAAGGCAGGCTAAAGAAGAGGGGAGACAATGTCAAAGGCAGGCTAAAGAAGAGGGGAGACAATGTCAAAGGCAGGCTAAAGAAGAGGGGAGACAATGTCAAAGGCAGGCTGAAAGTGAATAAGCAGAGAGATTGATGTTATAAATGTAAAGAAGAGGGGAGACAGTATCAAAGTAGGGCTAAAGAAGAAGGGAGACAATATCAGAGTTAGGCTAAAGAAGAAGGGAGATAATATCACAGTTAGGCTAAAGAAGAAGGGAGATAATATCAAAGTTAGGGCTAAAGAAGAAGGGAGATAATATCAAAGTTAGGCTAAAGAAGAAGGGAGATAATATCAAAGTTAGGCTAAAGAAGAAGGGAGATAATATCAAAGTTAGGCTAAAGAAGAAGGGAGATAATATCAAAGTTAGGCTAAAGAAGAAGGGAGATAATATCAAAGTTAGGCTAAAGAAGAAGGAGACAATATCAAAGTAGGGCTGAAAATGAACAAGCAGAGACATTGACATTGCAAATGTAAAGAAGAGGGAAGACAATACCAAGACCAAGCTGACGACAATCAGCAACCCCTCTCCCCCAACTGCTGTCTCTCCTCAGCCGTACGTGTTCGGGGCCATGATAAACCGTGATGAAGTCTTCGACAGCATCATGTTGGTGGGGCTGCAGGCTAACCTCCCTTGGGCCTTTGAGCCAGACAGCCAGTCCGCTAAAATGTCGCCTTGACATGGGTACGCGCCATGCATGTCGTCAAAATTCTTCTCTTTTTTATTGCTTTGGTGTGGTGTGATTTATGGATTTTGCCACACCTGTATGGCTTGCCTGCACTCTTTTATAAAAATTTTCTTTCTGTGATAACAGTGTGGATGCAATACTAACTGTCACTGTCCACCATGTCGTCAGCATAATGTGTAGAATACTCACAGTCTGCGTCTGCCTTGGTGTGAGCATGTCTTTACTTTATTTCTGCATGTTTTATTTCATTCGGTAAAAGGCTTTGAGTTTGTGATTGTCTAGTTGTGTGATTGTAGGTGTTGGGTGTTGTTGTTGTTGTGGTTATATTTATGTCCTTTCAAAGATTTCTGATTTAGGGAGTATGGTTGTTAGGCTTGGGTTTGGGTGTCGTGATAACAGGTAGGTCATTCTTGTTGGTTTGAGTGGCAATTTCTTCCTGTTTTGTGGCAACGGCAATTTTTTGGTAATATTTTTTTTTATACATTCCTAACATTATTTTTCCTTCCTTTTTTTTAAAGGAAATTTCAGCTGCTGCATGTGTGTTCTTTTATCAGGTGCCCGCCTTTTGTTGATTTTGATCTTCCTAACCATTCTGGTTTGAATTTCTTGCTTTCTTGTGTTTACTAACTGTTGTCTTGCATGGAAGTTCAGTGTACCTTTTCATCTGAGTTAACTGTCAAAGTGGCTTCGGTAACAAATTGATGCCAATTTATGTACTAGAGATTACTGTCATAATGGTATGGTAATTCAAGTCGTTGAGTTATTGATGTCAAAAGAAAGAATTGTTTTTGGTTTTGCTTTAGTCTGTTTTTGCAGATGTACAGAAGTATGGCACAGATCTGTTATCAGTGTACAGAAAGTTTGAGTTTTTGTTGTTGTTGTCTCTGAAACCTATCTCTTTTCCATTAAAAACACACTTTCCAGAGTTTTGTAATCAGTGTGCATAGTGTTTTTGTATCCTGTTTGAAAAACACATTTCAGTACAGTGGTATAGCCAGTAACTCCAGCCTCTATTGAAAGTGTTGTTTGACATTTACATTGATAGAGTCATCATTTGAATTTGTGTGTGGTTTTAGTGCTGGTGCTGTGTTTTAAGCTAGCAAGGGGGTTTGAGATGAGGAACGATGAGATAGTTGATTTTTAATCTTGGATTTTAGTTTGAAAACAGCTGCTCAGCTTCTAATCAGGGAGCTTTAAGTCTTCACAATGCAACACCCCTGATGTGGCCTGTGTGGTCACTGGGGCTATAGATGCCATGATTGGATTCGATTACAAACATTAAAAAAGTTTCTGATGAATGTTTGATGTTTTCAGCCGCTGGTGTTTGGAGCATTACACAACCGAGAGGATGTGTACGAGTGCATCATGATCTATGGCACTGTGCTGGGTCTGCCCTTTGCCATTGGTCTAACCAACGTTGACACATCATCGCAAGCTGCAAGGGAACAAATTCGTTCACATCAACGTCGACTTCGATTTCGGAACTTCAGCTTGGGAGGCTCAGACTGAAAGACTTTGTGTGTGTGTGTGTGTGTGTGTGTGTGTGTGTGTGTGTGTGTGTGTGTGTGTGTGTGTGTGTGTGTGTGTCTGGTGTTGTTGTGTCTGTGTGTGTGTGTTTTCTGTGTGTGTGTGTGTGTGTGTGTGTGTGTGTGTGTGTGTGTGTGTGTGTCTGTGTTGTGTTGGTGTTGTGTGTGTGTGTGTGTGTGTGTGTTGTGGTGTGTGTGTGTGTGTGTGTGTGTGTGTGTGTGTGTGTGTGTTGTGTGTGTTTGTGTTGTGTGTGTGTGTGTGTGTGTGTGTGTGTGTGTGTGTGTGTGTGTGTGTGTGTGTGTGTGTATTTGTTTGTTTGTCATGCAAAGTATGATTTAAAAGTTTTTGTTTTTGGTGATGAAAGGTACGAGCAACATTGTGTGAGCTTGGTCAAAATAGATTTTAGATTTGTATGATCTTAAAGACCATGTTCTTTCAACTGCTTACACAGCTTTCAAAACTGTTTGTGTGTGTGAATGCTGGGTTAAAGAAAAAAAAGAAAGAAATGTTTGAGGGTGAATGTTTTGATGATAATTGTTGACTTACCACCAAGAGCAAGGTATTGATGTACTGTGGTGATTTTATTTTACCTTGCACTAATGATATTTTGTACAATTTTGTTGATATTTTGTGTACTTAAGTTAGTGTCTGAACCCACCAGGATAAAGTGAATAACAAAAGCAACAATGAAATAAGGCCCTTGTGAGTCACAGAGAAGAGTGAGAACCAGTAGTCTACAGGTAACCTGCCTGTGTAGAAAACGGGAGATCTTTGGTTCAAATCCTGTCTATGTAGAAAACAGAAGATCTTTGGTTAAAATCCTATGTAGAAAACCGAGATCTTTGGTTCAAATCCTGTCTGACGCTGTGACTTTGCCCACGATGGTCCACCAGACCAAGAGTGGTGGTCTGGCTGCTGGTTGTCTGGATGAGATGATCAGCGGAGGCCCTGTGTGTCTGTAAAGGAACCCTGGAGGATGAGAGGAGTGTTGATGACAAGGTCTGGTAACAGTCAGTGCTGACAGGCCAACCAGTGCACATGCAGCAGAAATCAGTGGCGTTGCAGGACTGTACTCACACACAGTCCAAGAGAGAAGCTTGAAATGCGTGAATACAGACCTGCTGGTACTGTAAAGGATACATTGACTTGGACATGGCACAACACAACGCAACCCAACACAACACAACGCATCACTGCACAGCACAGCACAACAGAACCCAACTCAACACAAAAACAGTATTAAAAATCTAATCAGGGTAGTACCATTTCCATCCAAACCAGGCGTAAGTTTGTGTCCAAAGTCTTCAGACCCTGAATAAATGACTAAATCTATGATTTATAAAGTACCCCCAAAACCCTCACCCTTACTAAAAGACATAATCACAGCTTTAGGGAAGGAGAAAACAGTCACTGAGGAAAATCTGCATTCAAGGGAGACTGCCCTTGGAGGGTCAGGGTGACCAGAATTGAAATCTCTTTTAGTTGGACTCACTCCATGACTTTGTCAGCAGTGTTTCTGTATAAACTGACAGCTGAAGTAGTGTCCAGTATGAGTGGAATAGGAGTAAGCATCATTGAACATCACCAGAGTGACCAGCAGCAGTGCAGTGGAGATGAGGATGAGTGAGGAGTGAGGAAATGATATAATGACAAAGACAGGTAAAAACAAAGAAAGAAGAGAAAATTGCAGTGTTTGGCAATCCAAGGCAGTCTTTAGGTATGTGCCACCAGTAATGCTGCTTCCTATTGTTTTATTTTATGGGTTGTGTTGGTTGATTAAGAAAGGAAACAATTTTTGTAGTGTGGCTTTTTTTTTCTTTTCTCAACATATCTGTCATTGCACAAAGCAGGAGCGCACATTGATGGTTGTTGTTGATGCCCAACTCTTTGAATTGCGAACAACTCTGATTTCTTTTTTTCATTTAGCAGTATTGGGTATGATCTCAGAATACCAGCACCATGTTGGACTGTTGTAGTTCTGTACATTTTTCTTGAGTTATGTTGTAAGAATATGCAGGTTTGTCAGGTTTCTTTGTAACCTAAATGCTGTAATTCCAAGGGATTCTTTTAATAGACATGAATTTATATAAAAGATTAGTTTAAAACTTTTGTTGTACAGAACACACCTTAATAATGACCCTTGCCAGAAAAAACAACAACAGGAAAACAAAAAGGGAAAGAAATTCTAGAAACATAGTTATGATGCTTGTTTCTAAAGAACGCATGAAAGAGAAATGAAGATGACCAAGAGCAGTTTCTTTGTCTGTATCTATGTAGTATGAAAACAATAATCTCAAACATCTTGATGTTATCAACTGAACAGACAGGAGTAGGAAAAAAATGAATGTTAGATTCTTTTCATATTAAACCAATCTTGTGACAAAGTTAGTTATCATTAAAAAAAAAAGGGGGGGGGGGGGTTATGTATGTGTTAAATGTTTTTTTTGTATGTACTTAATCTAAACTTATGTTACAATGTAACATGTATTAAGTTTGGTTTATTTGGTTTTTCAAATTGGAATCAAGATTTTTATATGACTTTTTGGGGGGGGGAGGGTGTGTGTGTGTGTGTGTGTGTGTGGGGGGGGGGGGATTGGTCTCAAAGATGTTAAAGGCATTTCGTTTTTATTTACAAGAAAAAATTCAGTGTATGTTGAATGTTCTGTTTGTGCATACTTATTTCAGACTTGTATGTATATTTTTCATTGACTTTTTAAAAGTTACTACTTACCTTTACCTTTTACCTTTACTTACCTTATTTTACACTTTTCTGACGAAGCACTTAAGTTACTGACACATATATTACATTACTATGTTACACTTTTCAGCCTAAACACTGTAAAAGTTTCTACTTATATAGCAATACATTTTTTCAGAGATCACACAGCATTATACCACATTATTTTCATTACATTACATTCTCATGTGAAGCGCATCTAAGATTTCTACTTACATTGCGTGACGGTACATTACAGTTTTTATTACACCACATCTGCTGCTCTTACAAAATAATTTCCTCAAGCACTGATTCTGCTTACTTATATGTGGACCAGTTTTCAGAAGGGTCAGTACTTTGTTTTTCAGAGTATGGGTCTTACACAGGAATTTTTTTTATCAATGATTAAGGTATCAAGTTATAAAAAAAACCTGTTTTGTTATTTTTGTTGGTGTTGGGCACCACTAAATTTCATATTTGCATACACTTGCATTGTTTTTTCTACAAATTTTTCTTGCAAACTGAACAAATGGCCAATAGAGAAAGACAGAATGAGTAAAGAAACCCAGGTGTTGTGTCATAAACTCCAGCTTAACAACATTCATTCATGTCAGTTAGAAATCCATACCTGTATACAACCCACCTCAGAATTGAAAGGACTCTGAAAATCGACCTTTTCTTCAATCAGAATCCCTCTACTTGGACTTTTGAAAGTTTGTTTTTTGTCAGTATTTTTCTTAGCTCCATGTGTGTGTGTGTGTGTGTGTTGTGTGTGTGTGTGTGTGTGTGTGTGTGTGTGTGTGTGTCTGTGTGTGTGTTGTGTTGTGTGTGTGTCTGTGTGTGTGTCTGTGTGTGTGACTATTGTTCATTTATTTCAGGAAAGGTAGATGTCTCATTCCCTCCCTGGCAGGGTGAAGTGTTGATTACTGTAATTTAATGCAAGGTCTAAAAAGATGAACTGGTGAGGTTTTTGCATTTAAAATCCACAGTATTGTTGTGTCGGAAATTCATTGTATCTGGAATGACTTCATGGTTGTGACATACCCAGGGGAGAATTATGGTATGGAAGCAAATCGTTGATTTGGAACTTTTGTTGTTGTTGTTGTTGTTGTGCGGATTTTTTTTGTCTGTGATACGTGCACTGTTCTGGTTTTTGTTTTAAACAGCAGTGGCTTTCTTGTTTTTGATTTTTTTTTCTTGTAATTTTTTTTTATGTGTTCAAAGCAGTTGTGCATAATCATAATGAGGGTAATAACATGTGCGGTTGATGCTTAAATCACTTGCAGAAGCTATATTTTTTGTTTGAATTTTTGTTTGGTTTTGTTTTGATTTTGTCTTTAGCAAAAATCTGTGCAAGTTTTAGTAACTGTGGTTTTGTTTTAAGTCTAATCTCTTAGCACATTATATATATATTTTTGTATGAAATGTGTGGTGATTTTAAACCGTTTTGGTTAGAACATGAAATCCCTATCGGTGTGTGCATGCAGGTAATACATCAGGGTTTGCTTACATTACTTGCAGTCATGCATCCTTGAAAGTTGTTCATCCCACCTACATTCATCATTGTATTTCAGTATTGAACTTTTAAAAACACGGATGGAATGTGTTGCTAAAAATAAAGATGAAATGCTCCTATAATGTTTCATCAGTACTTCAGTCTTTTTTTTTTTTTTTCGAAACATTCTTTGAAAGTCTACAAGTTCTCCATGTGTTGATTTTGCAAAGTCTTGGTTTTCAGAGGGCCATTTGCATGGACAGTAAGTTTTTTTATGTTTACCTTATGATTTATCAGAACTGATTTGTTTTGTTTTGAATAGTGTGAAATTCATTTCTGTTAATGCAATCACATTTTTGTGCAATAGACGTGGGGTTTTGTTGTTTGTTTGTTTTAATTGTCATTTGTTCAGTTTCAGGATCTCATTTGTACTGGATTTGAATATCTTTGAGTGTGTGTGTGTGTGTGTGTGTGTGTGTGTGTGTGTGTGTGTGTGTGTGTGTGTGTGTGTGTGTGTGTGTGGTGTGTGTGTGAGTGGTGTGTGTGTGTTGTGTGTATGTGTGTGTGTGGTGTGTGATGTGGTGTGGTGTGTGTGTGTGTGTATGTGTGTGTGGTGTGGTGGTGTGGTGTGGTGTGGTGGAGGTGTGTGTGTTTGTGTGTGTGTGTGATTCATGAATTTGTCTGAGTGTATATATATGTTCTTACACATGTGTGCAAGTATTTTGCCATCCTTCATCAGTAAGTAGCTTTGCACTGTGGCTAAAGGTATGAGCACAACACAGCTAGACAATGAAACTTGTACAAAAGTTATTCATGATGATGATTATTGAAAAAAAAGTATACATATTGCTTCAGAACATTTTTTTTAATCTACGCTAAGAAAGAAATTGAGTCCTATCTTGCCACAGATTGAAAAAAATGGTTTACTTGCTAAGACCCTTAATTGCTGCACTTTGAATGCTTTCTATTCCACTGCAGAGTGTGTGTGTGTGTGTGTGTGTGTGTGTGTGTGTGTGTGTGTGTGTGTGTGTGTGTGTGGTGTGTGTGTGTGTGGTGTGCGTGTGGTTGTTGTTGTTATGTTGTTTGTGCCCCCTAAACTACATGACATCTGTGCTTGGCTTGGGTTTTCAATAACATAAATTGAAAGGATGATTCCTAAACTTCAGTATTCATTCTCTGTAGTATACATATTTTTATATTTATTAATTTTTTTTTTTTTTTCTTTTTGTGTGTTTCCTTGTTTGCTGTTGTTTTGGGGGGGTAGGAAGGTGGGTGGGTGGTCTTCAGTGATCAAATCAACACCAGCTTTGCACATTATGTATTCCATGAAAGCCTAGATGCAAATAGCTCTTTGATAAAAGGAGGATTATTTTCATGGAATGGGTCTCTGTATGATAATAGTGTCATTTTCATGTAATGATGTCATAATATATTTTTGTGATGGTATCATCTATCATAAAATGATGATTACATTTTGCAAAGAGGTCATATATTTTGTAATGCTTTGAAGAAGTTGATTTTGCCTGGTTACTTTTTACCTTACTTTAAACACTGATGTCAGTGTAAAAAAAAAAATCCACCATTTTCTTGGGCTGTGTTTGCACCAAGGTTTCAAAGGTTCTGTTTGTGTATTAACTCTCTCTGTACTTTGATACACTCTAGCATACCTGATGCATATTTCTGTTGGTTACTCAGATACGCTACAGCATATGCCTACTTAAAAAAATGTCCCACACAAGTCAGAGTGTATGTGTGAAACTTCAGTGCACAGTTATATTCTAGCATCACCTAACAGAGCAAATGGACCATCAGACTGGCTGTGAAATCCATTGTTTCAGTGCTGTATTTAGAGAATGAATAGGACAGAGTGTGTCTCTTCGCTCGCTTGCTCAACAAGATGGCGTCTGCTGTGGCCATGTGTCAGTTTCTATGTGGCCTACCAACACTGTACCAATTCCACAATGAACGTCCACTGTTCACTCACATATTGCCATTCCATTTCCACAGTTTTAAGAAGCATTTTGGACATAAAGAATTAACATTTATGGGTTTTTTTTTTAATGGAATACTACATCTCATTGTGTAGATTTTGAAAACATTTTTATTTTAATCGATAAATAATTCAGCAGCAGAGAGAATGCTTTTAGACTTTGCTGTTGGATAGCTTATTTTCTTGTATGTCTAACTCTAAATTACACAGTACATGCATTTATTTGCAACCTGTAGTTATGGCCAGTATAGAGCTTTTTAGAAGGGAACAATGGGCCAGTATAGAAGAAGTTCACACATTTTTTTTTATTGTTGATAATATTCAAACATTCTTTCTGCTAAAGTGTGTTATAAATTTCAAACATTTTGCATTTTAGGCATTCTTTGAGACGAAGTATGTAATAAATTTCTGCTGTTTGTTTTTTTTTTTTTTTCCATAGATTCAATTTGTACCTAAGCAGTGACAATCATCCTGTCTGCTTATTCAGTTGTTTTTTTGTTTTTTGTTTTGTTTTATTGTCTCGGTAAATTATGATATATATACTTTTTGGTTACATTTCATATCATACATTCGTTCTTGAATATTTTAATGGATTAGAAAAATTATATATTTTGTATTGTATTTTTCAAAATTGATGGAAATAGTGTTCTCTTAATTTCACAGATGTGTATTGTAGTTGTAACATTTTCAATGACTCGTGTACTTTGTATATTGTTAATTGGCTTTATAACTGTTAGGGTTTCTTTTTTTTAACCATGATTTTAAAGAACAGTGTTTAAATGATAGGAGTTGTCCCATCACATAGTACTTATTCTTTATCACTGTATTGAGGGGGTTGGGAGAGTGACAGAAGGGTGGTAGTAGTGGTGGATAGTTTCATATCTGTATTGTCTTTACCCTCGGGTTGCAGGAGGGGAGGGGGAGGGGGTGGGGATAGGTGGATATCATCCCTGTAACACTTGTTGTCTTAACTGCTACGCCTTGTCAGCATTGGCTCTGCTGCCTCTTGCAATTTCTACTCCACCCCCTTCCCCCGACACTCCTCACTGTTCTGATTTTGTTGTGTTGTGGTGGTGGTGGAGGTGGTTGTGTGTGTGTGTGTGTGTGTGTGTGTGTGTGTGTGTGTGTGTGTGTGTGTGTGTGTGTGTGTGTGTGTGTTTTCCCGTGTGTATGCATTTGTTTAAATTTTATGTGTTGTGATTTTCTTTATTTTGTTGTTGTTGTAGTTGATTATTTTGTGAGCTTGTTTGATGTTTTTGCTCAATATGTCATGCTAATGAGATCTCTGGTCTGTGGCTTGTCCTTAACTGTCTGCATGGTTGTGTCCGTCCTTGTGTGGGCCACAGTGTAGCTTTGTGTAGGAGTTGTTTTTACCTGCGCTTTTCTTGTTTGTTAGATCTCTTATCCTTTGAAAACAAGAGTAGGATTGATTGCATTTTCTGAGATCAGTGAACAAAGAGAGAGAGAGAGAGAGAGAGAGAGAGAGAGGAGAGGAGAGGAGAGAGAGTGTGTGTGTGTGTGTGTGTGTGTGTGCGTGTGCGTGTGCATGTGCATGCATAAGTGTGTGTGTTCTGTTGGCATCGTTATCGTACTTACCGCCATTTTGTGTGTGTGTGTGTGTGTGTGTGTGTGTGTGTGTGTGTGTGTGTGTGTGTGTGTGTGTGTGTGTGTTTGTGTGATGCCTTCCAAATGTGTTGACATGCAAAATGAAATGTCATGAAGTGTACACAAAATCACCCCACCCCCCTTCCTTTCCCAGGTGCTATGTAGCTGTGGTTTTTTTTTCTCCTTATGGTGGTGGTGTTTTTTTTTGTGTGTTTTTTGTGTGTTTTTTTTTTTTGTGTGTAGTTTTTCCTTTCTTTCTGTCAGTGGTTCTGTTTGGGTGTTGTACTGTGTGGTTGTGTGTTGTGTGTTGTGTGTGTGTGTGTGTGTGTGTGTGTGTGTGTGTGTTGTGTGTTTGTGTGTTGTGTGTGTGTTGTGTGTGTGTGTGTGTGTGTGTGTGTGTGTGTTGTGTGTTTGTGTGTGTGTGTGTGTTGTGTGTTGTGTGTGTGTGTGTGTGTGTGTGTGTGTGTGTTTGTGTGTTTGTGTGTGTGTGTGTGTGTTTATTTATGTGTATGTGTGTGTGTTTGTGGCAGAATATGAGTTGTACCTGTGAGGTATTTGTAGTTTATATTGACTTGAAATGACTTATGTTTTTTTTTTGGTTGTGGGTTTTTGTGTGTGGTGTGTGTGTGGGGGTGGGGGGGGGGTGTTAGTTCGTTTCTTTGTAAACCTGATGTTAACTGTAAGCATGATTAGTTGATTGTAAACCCAATCAGCTGTGTGTTAATTGATTGTAGATGCTATCAGATGTTTGTAAACACATTCAGTTGACTTGAACATGATAAGCTAGCTGTAAATAATGGCTGTAAACAATGCCATGTAGCTGATGAAATCAGTTGATTGTAAATGCAATCAGTTGACTGTAAATGCAATCAGTTGACTGTAAAGAGGATCAGTTGACTGTAAAGAGGATCAGTTGACTGTAAAGAGGATCAGCTGATTGACTTTCAGTGGTACCCTCTAACCATTAAGAATAATGGTATTTCCAGGTTGACTATTAATACGAGCTTTTAATTGTGAACTTGATGGCTTATGAACTGTAAGCAGAGTACATCTTTAACCATTGAGCTACATCATTTGTTTGTTTGTTTGTTTGTTTATTATGCTGTCATTGTGTGTGTCTCTGCTATGGCCATAATCCATAACAGAAGTACGACAGTACGATGCTGTAAATACCGTGCCTCTTGCAGCTGTGTATGTGCCTTAACAGTCTGTCCCACCCACCACTATGCTTACAGGGTGTTTGTGCTTGCTGTCTGTCTGTCTGTCTGTCTGGTTATGTTCTCTTTCTGCTGTAAAGAAAGTGATTTCAAGTCTATATCCCTAGTAATGTATGATAGACAACCTGTCTGGTCAAACTAATTAACACACAAAAGAAGTAAGATTTTGACTGATTAATCATGTCTTTTTTTTTTTCAGTGAACTTTTTACTGTTTTGTGACTAGGTGATGAAGAGAGAAATGCATTCATTTTAAAAACACAGAGGTCAAAGAGAAGCGGGGTATGCAGGGTTGTAAGAAAGACTACCGTAATCTTTCTACTGCAGAAAGATTGATGATTTGGGCAATTCATGATATACATGGCTTTGACAGGTACAAAACACTGAACAGGGTCATGTTTGGAACTTGTTGCCTTTTCCTCTTTTCTTATAACTTGATTGAGTCTTCGTCCCCAAAGCTGGAATGTGGCTACCTTCATGGTGGGCAAAAACTCACTGTTGGTGAACCTCCGAGCTTTCCTTGAGGAAAGGAAGAAAAAACGGTTTTTGGGAATGGGACATTTCAGCTGTGAATGTGGAACTGAAATAGAATTAGAGCATATGCATGTCACATTTTGGGGGATTCAGCTTTCATTTTTCTTGGATTTTAAATTCATATTGTCATCAATGTCTAGAGCTTGGAAGAGATCTATTTACACACAGACCACTGTAGTACAGATATTTACCCATTTTTACTGTAGTCTGTACACACCAGGTTTTGTGTGTGCGCTGCTCTCTTTTCTTTATGGATTTGTTTTTTTCCCCAATCCTTGGCTAGAGCTCTGAGGTTTACCAATGGTGAGGTTTTGCATATGCGACTGTTTTTGCCCACCATGAAGATAACTGTGTTCCAACTTATGCTTATGGATGAATGTTGCAGGTGACAGCATGGCTTTGATGTATTGTAGTCGGTAGTGGGGGTGTTAGACCAGCACTGACTTAGTGTTGGGTGCAGAGTGTAGGACATTGATTTTATGTCAGGTAAGGAGCAGTTTCCACTATCGAGGAGTAGGCCCTTGATTCGTGTGTCAGAGAAAGTAGGTCCTTTATGTACGTATTAGAGAAATATATCATCTAATAAGCATTGCTGTGATGAAGCCTGATTAAAGAGACTCCTCAGATGGACTTGGTTGATAGTGAAAAATGAATTTCTGACTATATAGTATAGTGGACATGTTTTTATCTCTTGAGTGTTATGGTAAAGTCGTGCAAAATGTAGACTTTATCCTCAGTTTACTTAGATGACTTCTCTACCGTATGATTAACATATTGACTAATGCAAACTATCCAGATCTTGCATACAAACTAGTTTGCAATTCGTGAAACAGAACTTCAGAATGGTGTAGTTCCTGCCAGTTTTTAAGACAGGGGTAGGGGTATTCATTTCTGGTGTTGGACCATCACCTGGCATTGATGTCTATTTCACTGTTTGTGAAAACCCAGTTGTGGTGAAGACCTGTGAGGCTCTCAGAACTTTATAGATACATGAGATACAGATAGAGGACTAGACCAGCCTGGTTGTCTGTCAGTCGTTCAGTCATACTTGTCTATGGTAGAACCACTCTTGGCAGCATTCTGTGTCCTTCCATCTCGCTAGCTCTGTGCATGTTGTGAATTCCATGTATTGTAACCATTCCTCAAGGTGAAGGTCATTTCGCTGTTGAAAGTGATGTTGGAATGGAATGATATGTAAATGATTTTGTTGGTGTGTTTTGGAAAGAATATTTTCTGTTTGTCTGATGTGTTTGGATAGAATATTTTCTGTTGTTGATTTGCTAGATGTTTTGAATGGATTTTTTTCTGTTAGTTTGTGTGACTGTTTGAATGGAATGGTATGTTATTGATTGTTATGTTTTCTATTGTTGATTTGTTTCTCGTTTTCAATGGGTTATTTTTTGTTGATATCTGTTGACAATTTGAATAGATTATTCTCTGTTGGTTATTTCCTTCTAGGGAGTGTAGGTCTCGAGGGATTGAATATTGTTGAAAGGCCTGTCACGAGTTGGAATTATACCTCTTGATGACATAACATTGACCAGTTTTGAGTGACATTACATCTTTTGATTGTTACTGTTGGGAATTATGTTGTTTGGGTCAGTTCTAGTTTTTGACCAGTTATGTTTGTTGATCAGTTATAAGATAGTGAGTTATACTTGTTGAGTCGTCACTGTTATTGACCATGGGTATACTGGGGTCAGATTCAAGGATAACCTTCTAAACATTCTGCACTAGAATTTTCCTCTTTTCTCTCACTCTCTATGTTTCTGCCCTTTTGTTCTTGTTTTAACAAATTATTTTTCCACCTTTTCGGTTTTGTTCTCCCTTTTTTCAAGCAAACCTTATTAGATTTGAGTGTGTTTTATTTTTATTTTATTCTTTTATTCTTTTTATTTTATTTTATTCTTTTATATTAAGGATAATGTGTGTGTGTGTGTGTGTGTGTGTGTGTGTGTGTGTGTGTGTGTGTGTGTGTGTGTGTTGTTGTGTGTGTGTGTGTGTGTGTGTGTGTGTGTTGTGTGTGTTTTGATGATTTCCCAGCAGTCTGTGATCTGTTATTTGTATTGTATTATTTATAATGAACAGATTGTAACATTGAGATGGGTACAAACATCCAGTCTACAGTGTTCTTTGCCTGTATTATAGCTTTTCTGGTGTTTTTTTTCTTATTTATAAAAAAAATTCTTCAAAATTGGTTATTTTTTATTTTTGTCAAAAAAATTTTCAGTCAAATTTGTTTCTTTGCATGTGCATAATGAAATCAATTACATTTTTTTCTGATTATTTTTGTACTATCTATGACTGATTTGGAGATGATGAAATGAAGCAGTAGGGCTGATGATGATCTCATCATTGCCTTGACTTATTTGCCTTGAAAATTTATTTTATTCTCTGTCACAACAGAAACTGTGTTTTTTCTATAGGTAGTTGACGAGTTTGTGGGTTGACATGACTGATGGTATGTTTTGGTATGGCATTGTCACAGGGACAAGGCCTTGTATGGCCTGAGTGGTTGGTTGGAGTTTAAAATCAACACCTTAAGAAGGAAGGTGGCAGGATGGTTGAGTCATTCACCTGCCTAAACAAGTACCTCGTGATGTTTGGGGTTTGATTTCCAGCCTCACTCTTTCCTCCCAGTTTGAGAAAAAACCCAACAAACCTGAACTGAATGCATGTCACAGTCTTTCGGATGAGACTATGAATCAAGGCCCTGGATGCAAACGCATGCATATCATCTTGCGCACACGTTAAATCCTGTTTCGACTTTCGGATGTGTTGGCCATTAGAACAGATGGCGACATTTACAAACAAAAAAAACGCATGCACAGAAGGTGTTATGTTTAGGACACTATCCCTGAGTCGAAATTTGGGCTACATAAATGGTAGGGAAGAAACAACAACAGTCGCATATACAAAAATCCCACCATTGATGAACCTCAAAGCTCTAACTGAGGAAAACCAATCCCCCACCTCCCCCCCCCAAACAAAAAACAAAATCTGACACCAACATCATTATGTTGATGTAGCTGTTGTGTAATAGGTGTTGTTAAGTTATGACTGTAAGTTGTAAATGTTCATGAATTGTACCTGTGGAGTTTATTTATGAAATAATAAATGTTGAGGAATTATATCTGTTGATTGGTTATGCTCGTTGTTGACAACGTACATTCATTGATCGGTTGTATTATTAATTATTGATGAGTTGTACATGTTGATGAGTTATAAATATTTGATGACATGTCTATTTCTTGTTGGCTAGCTCACACTTGTTGACTTAGTTGTATATATTTATATATATAAACATCAATCAGTTATTCTGTCATTTTAAAGCGTGGAGTAACTAACTTGCTTATGCATTATGAAAACATGACGCAGAGAGGCACCTCTTTGTAGTTGTACTCTGTGTGTGACTGTTGCTCGTTTAGCCACGCTTAAAGCTTATTTTTACGTTCAATAATTTTTAGTCTGCTTGATGGGAGAGAGTACTCTTTTTAAAGTTTATTCTATTCATTTTATCTTATTTCGAAACTAAAAATGCTGGTGTATCCAAAGATGGAGAAAAAAGGTATTTTTTTGCAAGTGATGCGATCAAAATCAGCTGTGTTAATGACCACTGCTAAGGGGAATGATTTTTTTAAAAGATGTGCTTTAACCTTTGTCCCTAAAATAAATAATGTTGGGCAGCAAGGTCAAGATTATATTTTTTTTTTGCAAGGTCAGGAGATTTTGTTGAGGGGGGGGGGGTTGTGGGATTTTTAAAAAAGATTGTTTTTAATTTTTAATTGTGTTAAAACTATGTTTACAGTCCTGGTGACAGGATAGTGGAATGGCTAGGGACATAGATATTCTTGAAAGTCCAGTTCAACAAGCGTGGCTGCGTGTAAAATAGACCCCGTGTGTAATCATGTAGCTACGTAACCTTGGCTTCTCTTGTACCTGTATGTAGCTAGGCATGCAGCTCGCCTCGTTCATCCCCTCACTGTAGACAACACACCTGCCCCTTCCTCCTATCAGAAGAAAGACCAGCTTAGGAAGAGCAGCAAGGGAGAGGATATGAGAAACCCAGCCAGGTTTATTTTATTTATTTATTTTATTTATTCTTTTGTATCGAGAATAATGCAACAAGCACTCATGTGCTTTTTTTACATCCAATCCCTGTGTGTATGCAGTTTTGTATATCCTGTCATCTGTTTCAACCGACACCCAATGGCCTACTCTTGCGAAAAGCAGAACAGGATTTAACATGTGCACAAGATGTTGTGCGTGCGTTCGCACACGGGGCCTCGGTTTATAGTCTCGTCTGAAGGTTAAATGCATGTGTCAACATCTTGTTTTCTGGTAAAAGAAACAACCTTTTTTTGCATGGAAGAGAGGGACCGATCATGGCTGGTGGCCAGGATGACTCCCCAAGTACCCAGCATGCACCCTGGGCTCCACTGGCGCATTGGATAATGCAGTGAGTGAATCATCTATCCAGTCAATGTTGGGGATAATGAAATCTATGGACTTTTCTGTATGCTGTGGTCCATGAGTAAGGGGGAGGGGAAGTCCTCAAAAACCAAGGTAAAGCATTTCTGTAGATTCTGATTTTAGCACGTGACCAACGTAAGTGGAAGAATCTGGTGGATGGCTCTTCAGTACGGCACCTCCATTGACTCCTCAGGTAATAAATAAGAAGTGGTGGGAGATGAAGGAAAAAGAGAGGATGTAGATAAAGGTGAAAAAAAGAGAAGGTGAAGAAGAAGAAGGATGATGATGAAGTTGAAGAAAAAGAAAATATGATGATGATGATGATGATAAAGGGGAAAAAATAGTAGTAGAAGAAGACGAAATCTTCAAGAATCCAACAGCAAGGCAAAACCAGCCAGACTACTACGGTCTGTATCAAGGAATACTAGCTTGCCTTAAAATGAAGAGTGTTTGTTTGGTTTGTCGGTGGGTTTTTTTGACAGACTAATGAACAGACCACCCACCTGTGACAGAAAGCTAGCAAATGTAGGGTAGTGGCGGATTGTATCTGTGACATGACATGTTGACTGACTGTTCTGTGTAACCAGCAAGTAGAAAATGACTGTGCAATGATTATATTTTGTGCTCGCTCTTTTATTAAAAAAACCTAAAACGAATAAGAAGTTTGGTTCTCAGTGTGTGTGTGTGTGTGTGTGTGTGTGTGTGTGTGTGTGTGTGTGTGTGTGTGTGTGTGTGTACAAGTGTGCCTATTTGAACACAAGTTTTGGCACGTGTGTGTGTGTGTGTGTGTGTGTGTGTGTGTGTGTGTGTGTGTGTGTGTGTGTGTGTGTGTGCTTATTTGAACAGATTTGTTGGCATGTGTATGTTTAGATAAGCTATATCTCTGTCTCTGTCTGTCTTTCTCTCCCTACCTCTCCCCCTTTCTCTCTGTGTGTGTGTGTGTGTGTGTGTGTGTGTGTGTGTGTGTGTGTGTGTGTGTGTGGCGCGCGCGCTTCCGTGCGCATGTGTGCACTATTTAATGCTACATGCCTTGTGAAGATGTGCCATCAGAATTGGCAATGGCAACTTTTATGGCAGGCACAGCCTTTAGGTGACTGGCTTAAATGTAATTATCCATCAGTATCACGTTTCTGATGTTGCCACTTAGTGCCAGAAAATAGTTATTTTAGCCTGTCTGCTAAGAGGGTTTTTCAGGAATTCCCAACAAAAAAAAAACCCGGAAGAAAAGTGTTGTACGACTCATATAAGCTGGGTTTTTTTGTTTTTTGTTATTGTTTTTGTTTGTTTACTTGTAAGTTTATTAATTTGTTTTTGGTTGGTTTCTTGGTTGTTTTTTTTTGTGTGTGTGTGTTTTTTTGTTTTTTGTTTTTTTTTGGGGGGGGAGGACATAACTTGACTGCTGGCAAAGAAGAGTGTCTTAAATGCTGGAAACTTGCTAAGCATAGTGCATAGTGCTCAAAGAAACAACCAAAATATTTGAGGTGTACAATAAAGTTATGGAATAAACATCATTTCATTAATACGACGCAGCTTATGATAGCATTAACAATAGTCTACAAGGGAATTAATTCTTCTTTTTTGGATATCCCTGTAGTCAGATGTGCCATCTTTTGTTAGGATGGAGCCTAAGTATTTGAATTGGCTCACCTCTTCCAATATTTCTCCATTCATCTTTCTTTCCGTGCTGTCATTACTCGCGCTGTTGACCATGATCTTTGATTTCTCTGTACTGACCTCCATGCCGTATGCGCTCGCTCGATCTGTTAGACTGTCTGTGAGGATTTGCAGTTCTTGTTTGCTGCTGCCCATGAGGTCAATGTCATCTGCAAATCTGAGGTTGCAAAGGGGTCTTCCACCAATGGAGATGGAAGTGTGGTGGTTTTGCAGTGTCTCTGTCATGATGTTTTCGAGGAAGAGGTTGAAGAGTACAGGTGAGAGAAGGCAGCCCTGGCGGACTCCAACCGTGGTCTTGAAGAACTCGCCCACGTGATTGTTCATGAAAACTGCACTTCTTGCATTCTCGTACAGAGCCTTGATGACTTCAATTAGGCAGTTGTCAATGTTGAAGTGCCTGAGTACTTGCCAGAGGCCGTCATGCCATACCCTGTCAAAGGCCTTTTTGAAGTCTATAAAATTGTGGTACAAGTCTTTTTGGTGTTGGAGATGCTTCTCTATCAGAATTCTCAGGTTGAAAATTTGTTCCATTGTGCTGCGTTTTGGTCTAAAGCCCGCTTGTTCTTCTGCTTGTTCTTCGCATTGCAACAGCAACATCTGCTCTAGTCAGACTCCAGAGGATCATCAGAAGCAACAACATCAGCTTCTGCACCAAATACCACCTCTACAAATCCCTCGTGATATCTATCCTCCTATATGGCTGTGAATCATGGACTCTGACAGCAGAGTTAGAGAGAAGAATCCAAGCATTCGAGAACAAGTGCCACAGAAGACTCCTCAAAATATCATACAAAGAACACAAGACCAATAACTATGTGAAAGAAGAAATCAAAAAGCGTGTGGGCCCCCAAGAGCCTTTGCTCTCCACCATAAAGAGGAGAAAGCTGATGTGGTTTGGTCACACCACAAGACACAACACCCTAGCAAAAACCATCTTGCAAGGAACAGTCGAGGGCAAGAGAAGAAGAGGCCGCCAAAAGAAATCATGGGTTGACAACATCAAAGACTGGACTGCCCAACCCCTGCAACGCCTCCTACTAGCCACACAGGATCGTGAAGCATGGAAAAAGATCTCCGTTGCGTCTTCTCTCATGTCCCCCCTACGTCCTTTGGGACATGGGACTGAGTGAGTGAGTGAGTGAGTAGTCAGAATGTATATTATGTGGCTACCTTTAATGGTGCGCAAAAATTTTCGTATACACAAAAATCTCACCATTGGTAAGCCTTGGAGCTGTAGCCAAGGAACAAAAATAAAATCTGAAATTTTTTTTATCGAATGCATTTGCGAGCCAAGGAACAAAAATAAATTTAAGAATTTTTTTTTTTCATCGAATGCATTTGCGAAGGAAGGTAATCTCCAATTACAGAGTAATTACTTTTAGAGCTCTGTGCTGTTGGAAAATGTGGAAAAGCAACAGTCTGATTATCGTGCCAGAGTGGGTTTAAGGTGAAAAAGTCATTCCTGAGAAAATGAAAAATGTACAGTATTTAAATTAATCATGGGTGCAACGCTCACAAACTCTCCCCCTGTGTGTCTGTGTGTTTGTGTGTCTGTGTGTTTGTCTGTCTGTCTGTCTGTCTCTCTTTATGTGTCACACAGATACAGACACTGACACACTCACACACACACACACACCCACACCACACCACACCACACCACACCACACCACACCACAACCCAACCCAACACACACACACAGACACACAACACAGCACACACACACAACACACCACACCACACCCACACACCACACCATACACCACACCACAACACAACCCAACCTAATACAACACACACACATCTTTTAGGGGGGAAAGAAACCACTTTTATTAGATAGTTGCACAACCTATCATCAGTTGGCTACACTTGGATATGCATATACAGGGCCTACCACGGCATATTGCTTTAGACACTGTCGTACCTACGTACGTACGTTCGTACACTCTCCATAAAGTACCGACCTCTACCACACAGTATGCTACCCTCCTCAGCCTTCTGATACTGCATAATCCAAGTTAACAAAACATAAACAGAACCTAGGTTAACATAACAGCTTGCTGCTACACATCAACAACAACAACAACAACCAAAAAACACAAATATAAATCTGAACCCAAAAAAGTAGTTCACCACAATGCCGAGCCGATAATCATATTAATAATAATAATAATAAAAGTCTCTGTATACACGCAAAACAACTAACAGAAGATGTGTGAAATACTTGACCGAACACTCTCGGATCGGCAGAAACTAAAGGACGAATGCACACTCACACATGTATACATAATTACACAGGCAGGCCTAGTTCTCCGAAGATGTTATATGGCACACGCATGTCGTGTCAACGTGGTGACTATGTCACAGTTTAACATAGCTGACAACACACGCAGGAGAAAGGTTGGGGAGGGGGAGGTTAATTGGAGAGAGGAGGGATGGAGGGAGAATTGGGGTGAGGGGTTTGTAGGGGCTCTGATGTTAATCACAACTGGCGAAACTAAATCAACTATCCACGAAGCGCTATACTATACACCGGTGATTACAACACTACTCCAGAAAATAGGCTACAGGTATACTGAACACAAAAAGATGTGTACCTAACAAGTATCATGTCATGTCTTCATTTATCTCCTTTGTTTTGACGAGATGACAAAGGAAAGAGTGTATGATTTTTTTTTTGCTAATGAGTTTTTTCAACATATGCTTGATGTTCTTACTTCATATATACCAAAACGTGTGAAATTATTCAAATTCAGACGATAAACAAAATGTACTTTTTTTGTGGACATGGTGAATTCGAACTGGATGAAATACACCCAATAAGGCTCCTTGTAAACTGTTGTTAAGTCTTCATACAAATTTTGTAGATTTTTCAAATATCTCAGAAAGTAGGTTGTGTGAATATTCTCCCTTTACTGCCAAGATTTTCCCCCAATAAATAGATGATGGAATGCCTGATTTTCTGCTTGCTCTTTTTCCAGTTCCTTAGAAGCACATATTTCTTAGCCAGCGCAGAGGGATGGAATGAATGAATGCCTTTCTGCTTTTCTTTTTGTCGCTTGGAAATAAGCCACGTTGCTCTGAGAGTGACCACAGTCTGATAGCATATGTGCCTGTATTTCGTTTATAAGTCAAACATCTTAGATAGTGCCTGACTAGAAAAGTGCTTAACCTGGATTTTTCCTTTGAACTTCTCATAAATAATCATCCACCTGTATCAGGTAAAGATTTACCACTGATATTTCATTCTTTCCTCACTTTTTTGGGAGGGGATGTTGGGATATCTGCTTACAAAATATAAGTTTCAAAAATGCAGCCGTGGCACTAGCGTTTTTCTTTTCCCATTTCTGTAGATCTGATAGACACACGTACACTCTTTCAAACCATGACCATGTTCTTGACCGCATAGACAAAGTTATGGGGGGCAGTGCAGCGAGTTTTCTTTCCCTGATATACATTTTCCTTTGCTGTTGTGGAGAGTTTTTGCTATGAAAACACAAACGCCAACTACAGAGGTACTGGCTAGCAAGTAATAATAATAATAATAATAATAACAATTGTTCATCCACACATCCAGTTACACACTATGTTGTTTATCTACGTACACAAGAACTCGTATCTTTTGCGTAGTACATAATGGATATCATTTGCATACACAGCGGGTATCATTTGCATAGTCAGCGGGTGGGTGTCATTTGCATAAAAAGATGCATCCGTATATATTTTGTGCAGCATATGTTGTTGTTTATCTCGCAGGCAGACGGTACAGACAGCTACAAAAATGAATGATGGTAAAGAAAGAGGTATTGTTCTTGTGTGGTGGGTACTTTTTTTTTTCTTTTTCTAAAATATTGGAAATAAGAAACTTGAAACAAGTTGTGTGTGTGAGTTCGATTCATTTTACGTCTTTTCACAAAATGTGATATTAGACATTTAAAAAAAAAGAAAAAAAAAAGGGAAAAGAAATGTATGTGAGTGTGAGTGTGTATGTGGGGAGGGGGGTGGGGTAGGAGGAGTGTGTGTGTGTACACGCGCACAGACGTGTAGTATGCATGCGCATAAGTAGTATGCGATGGCGTGCATTTGAGATACAAAGGAGAGAGAGAAGGATATGGACAGAATAAGAAACATGATCATCAAGACACAAGACCTGAGCAATGATGCGATGTAAGCACAAAACAGAAGTCTACATAGAAAAAAGTGTGTTGAATGATGAAAGGATATATATATATATATATATATATATATATATATATATATATATATATATATATATATATATATATATATATAGCAAACGTTCCATGTCCCTTATGTTGTCTTTAATGTAGGGTTTCCCTTCCAGTGCGGAACTGTTTCCGGCATCCAGGAACAATCCCAACTGTTTCCGTCTGACCAAAACTTATGTCCCCGCATGATGACACTACCCATAATACTTTTCTTCATTTATCCCAAAGGCACCTGCTTTACTTTTAATTCTCAAAGACACTTTCGTTTACTTTCATTTCAAAGGCACATGATACACCCACACCCTCACCCACACCCACCCACATACGCCACACACAAACTTGAAACCGATGCCAGAAAAGAATTCATTCACTGGACCGTTTTCAGAACATCAGGCATCAAGAGATAGAACAAAAAACAAAAGAAAAGACTTTACATGACAGAAAGTTTGAGAGTTGGTGAGGGTCTTTGAATCACAGGCCTGAAACATGTAGGCTCTATTACTGAATGCGACAGATTGAACAGACCGAGTAGAGAGAGGATAGAGACAAGGAAAGCGTATCCATAGACAGTCTCTGTTTCCACCACACTGAAGCTTATTACCCGACACAAGAAGAAGACTCGACACGTGCAGAAATAAAACAGTAACTTGTTCTTGGCCAATGTCCAGACCTCGCGCTGCTCGACCCGCGCTCATTTGCACAGCCCTCAGGGCAAGAGGACAGGGATCATGGAAATGGCTGATAATACTGACCGATACCTGTTCTAATGGGCTGATACTGACCGATACCTGTTCTACAGTGAGCCACAGCACACATTCTACACACCTCTTTTGATCAATCTCTACATTAGAATAGGGACTTAGCAATTTCTTGAACTATTCGCATTTTGAAAGACTACTTTGTGTCAAATTTGTGGATGTCGCCGTTTTCAGCAAAGTCATGCAGCATTATTAATTATTTTTTTGGGGAAAAAGCTTTCAAATGACCGCGCGTATGTAAATATATTTTTTGGGGCAAACTTTATTCAGACAAAAAACCCTGAGTACAAAAAAAGAATTCCAGTCACTCTTAGTTTAGAGTAGGGAAAAATATATAACCCCTTAAAAAGTCTCACGTTAAAAGACCACACCCACTAGAGTCCCTAAAACTTCCATGAACCCCCCCCCCCCACCCAACAAAAAAAACCAAGAGAGTAATGCAAATGAGCGAGGCTGACCATCGGTCAGACATCGAAGAAGACTAGCACTCAAGACAGTCCTGCTTCTCCCCCTATCCCAGCCCTGGTGGAGAGAGAGAGGGGGAGGGAGGCAGACAGAAAGAACAGACCCTGACGCTTCTCTCGCCAAGAGACCATCAGCCCATCCTCCCGTCCACCCCCACCCCCGGCCACGGACCCAGAAAGCGGGTGCCGCCTCTCGGCCCCCTAGGGAGCTGGCTCAGGTCTTCAGCAGATCCTCGCTGTCTCCCTAAGCCTCGCGGGTCTCCACCCCCTCGCCTGAAGCGCCCTCGCCAGAGGTGCCCTCGCCCAAAGCCTCGTCCGTCAGGTGCTCCGACACGCCCGCCTCAGGGTCGGAGGAGGAGGGAGCGGGCTTGGAGGACTTGCCCTTGGTGAACTTGGGCGCCTTGAAGATCTTCTTGTCCAGCATCTTGGGCTTCTCGATCTTGCCCTGAGGAGGCAGCAGAGACACACACAGGGGGAGGGAGGTGAAAAATGAGAATGAGAAGAAGATGGTGGTGATGATGATAATGATGATGATGATTGAGGCAGCAGAGACACAGACAGGAGGGAGGTGA
>CM060332.1:3494112-3497042 GCA_030674155.1 Stramonita haemastoma
GGGGAGAGAGGGGGAGAGAGGGGGGGAGATGGAGAGAGAGAGAGAGAGAGAGAGAGAGAGAGAGAGAGAGAGAGAGAGAGAGAGAGAGAGAGAGAGACAGACAGACAGACAGACAGACAGACAGACAGACAGACAGACAGAGACAGACAGACAGACAGACAGACAGACAGACAGACAGACAGACAGACAGAGAATGTGACTGTCTTCTCTGTGAACCCTGAAGTCTGGAAAAACCTGCCCTGCCCTGTGTGCAGAACAGACTTGTTTGTGCCCTGCACAGACCTACTGACCAACCGTTAAACCAGGAAGTTGCACACCACCATTTCAACGTGGACACTTTGCAGGCAACATGTTTATTCTGATCACCCCCCCCCCCTCCCGCTATTGATATTAAAGACGCATATTACTCTGTGCCCACGTTTGATGCACATATAACAATTCTTCAGATTTAAACAGGGAGACCAACTGTGAGAGTATAATTGTTTGCCTAATGGTCTAGCTTTGGTTCCGTCCGAGAGAGTTCACCAAACTGAAAAAAACCCAAACCCAGTGTTTAGCTACCTGGAGAGAGAAAAGCCACTAAATAAAATCAAGTCAAGTCAACCAAATTAAAGCAAGTCAACCAAATTAAAGCAAGTCAACCAAATTAAAGCAAGTCAACCAAATTAAAGCAAGTCAACCAAATTAAAGCATTTCAAATTACGTCAAACAACGTCAAACCTAGTCAACGAAGTCCGGTAAAATCAAACCAAGTCAAGCCAAATCAAGTAAAGTCAAATCAAGTCAGACCAAGTTAAGTTTAAAAAAATCATCCCAAATCAAGCTAAACCAAGTCAAGTCAAACGAAACCAAGTCAAACCAAACCAAGTAAAGTCAAATCAAGTCAAACCAAATCAAGTAAAGTCAAATCAAGTCAAACCAAATCAAGTCAAATCAAACCAAGTCAAACCAAATGAAGTAAAGTCAACTTAAGCGATACAACGTCTAACCAAATCAACCAAATCAGGTCAAATCAAAGCCAACTCAACTCAACTCAAACCAACCAACCAAACCAAACCAATCAAGTCAATCAAATCTCATCCAATCAAATCTCATCCAATCAAACCCCATCCAATCAAATTTCATCCAATCAAATCCCATCCAATCAAAGCCCAACCGATCCAATCAAGCCAGGTGAGGGTCTGACCTTGCCAGGTGAGAGAGCTGAGGACGAAGAGGTAGCTGTTGCGGAGACTGAAGGCATTACGGGCCCCCCTCTGGTCCTTCTCCCCCGGCACCTTCACCCACTCATAGGGGCTGAAGCGGCCGATGAGGAAGAAGACGAAGCCCACGATGACGATAGACACCAGCAGCAGGATCCAGAAATCTGGTGCAGACAGAGAGAGTAGAGAGGGTGAGTGTGAGTGGAGGGAGAGAGAGAGAGAGAGGGAGGGAGGGAGGGAAGGAGGGAGAGGCAAATTCTTTTATTCGAGGATAATAGATAAGCACTCATGGGAGAGAGAGAGAGAGAGAGAGAGAGAGAGAGAGAGAGAGAGAGAGAGAGAGAGAGAGAGAGAGAGAGAGAGGAGAGAAGAGAGAGAGAGAGAGAGTCAGAGAATGAGAGAGACAGAGAGAGAGGCATTGTCTGTCTCCACTACCACCATCACCACCACTACTGCTACATTCCCCACTATGACCACTACCACTACCCATATTTAACCACTATAGCCCCTACCCTCCCCACCACCTCCACCACCACCACCACCACCACCACTACCACCACCACCACCACCACTATGGACACCCCTACCCCCACCCCACCAACCCCCCCCCCACCCCCCAGCATTATCATCAGTACATACCGGTGGAGAAGGGCCTGACGAGGTATCCCAGCCCCATGTCCATCCTCTCTGGCTTCTTGACCAGCAGGCTGACCGCTGTGCTCATGAAGGGCTTGGTGAAGTCCACCGCCTCCTCGCGACTCGTGGTCACCGTCAGCGCTCCTGCCGCGATCTCCGCCGTCTATTAATTCAACAGTATGTATTTATAATCATATAATTATATACATACAGGTACAGTGTATATGTATACACACACAGGTAGAGTATATATATATATATATATATATATATATATATATATAGTATATATATATATATATATATATATATATAACAGCTACAGTTTATATATACACACACAGATACAGATTAACTCCACCACCACCACCTCCAACCAACACCACCAACGCCATAACCAACCACCAACCACCACTTACTCACTCCCTCATTCCCTCCCTCCCTCCCTCCCTCTCTCTCTCTCACTGACTGACTAACTCACTCACTCACTTACCGACTCCCCCCTCCCTTCCCCACTCCCCCCCTGCCCCCCCTTCCCTCCCTCCCCAACTCCCTCCCCCCTCCCCCCACCCACTCCCTCCTTCCCACCCCCCACCCACTCCCTCCCCCCCACCCTCCCACACTCCCTCCCTACCCCACCCACGCCCTCCCTCACCCACCCCCTGCCCCACCCCACACCCCTTCCCCACCCCACCCCCACCCTCTCACTCACCCCATCCACGACCTCCCCGATCATGCCGTTCCATCCCTGAGGACCCTGGTCCCCGTAGAAGCCGTCAGCGGCCACCCTGAAGTTTGTAGTCAAAGCCCACCTTCTTGGCCAGGGCGTCCATCAGGTCCTTCATGAAGCCCACATAGCGGGCACCGCCCTTCGAGTCCAGCTCCCGGTAGATAAAGGGCTCCTGGTGAGGGTTAAGGTTGTTGATGTTGAGGTTGTTGAGGAGGATGGTGAGGAAGAAGAGCGAGTGAGTTGGGTGGTTAACAGATAGAAGAGGACGAAGAAGAGGAGGTGGAGGAGGAGGAGGAGGAGGGAAGGAGGAAGAGGAGGAGGAGGAGGAGGAGGAGGAACAAGGAGGAGGAGGAGGAGGAGTA
>CM060332.1:3497142-3504642 GCA_030674155.1 Stramonita haemastoma
TTGTTTTGGTTGGATGGATGGGTTTTTGGGTTTGTGGGTGGGCGTTTTGTTTGTTTTTGAATTATGAGTTGGTTGGTTGCTTCATGCATAATGCTTGATACAACTAAAAATTTAAATACTACATTAAACTTTACATTTTTTCATCTACTTCATACTATTTTACTTTAAATACATACATAAACCCACAAAAACCCAAAATTTTTTGAAAAGTGTCCCCCCTGTTTTTGGGGAAATTTTTAACTTTTTAACTTCAGTACTTTCCAAGCCCTGAAAAAAAGTGTGTGTTTAAAAAATAAAACTTGGATTTTTTGCTTTTAACGGTCTGTAAAATTATTTGAAAAAAAAAAAATTTTTCCCCCTTATAAAAAAGCCCCTCCCCCCAAAACAAAAAAAAAAACAAAACAAAACAAAACAAAACCAAAAAATCCCCCCCCCCCCCCCCAAAAAAAAAGCAAAAAACCCCCAAAAAACCTCAAGCTTTTAAACTTTGAAAAAACTTCCCAAACATTTCGGAAGCAGATGAACCATTGAAGACGGGGAAAGTTAAATTTTTAAAATTTGAACATGAAAGTTTGTGCTGCATCAGTAACCCAAAGCGATGCAGATTATTTTCCCTTGAATGTTTTTTTTCGCCTGGAATAGGGTTTTAAAAAAAAAAAGAAAAGAAAAAAAAAAAGAAAAAGAAAATGGGTTTTTAAAAAGAACTCCCCCCCCTAAAAAAACAAAAAAAAACAACAAGAAAAAAAAACAAAAACAACCCGAAAAAAACGAGGAAATTCCCTCCCCCCCCCCCCCCTTTTTATTTTATTTTGTTTCCCCTACATCAAAAACCTTTGAAAAAATTAATTGGGGAAATGTTTTTTGTCTTAAAAAATTTTTCTTTTTTTTTTTATTTTTTTTTTAAGTGAATATGAAAAGACTTTGTGTTGTGTTTGTTTTTGTGTGTGTGTGTGTGGTGTGTGTGTGTGTGTGTGTTGTGTTGTGTTCTGTGTGGGTGTTGTGTGTGTGTGTGTGTGTGTTGTTTTTTTTTTGTTTTTCGTTTGGATGGTTGGGTGGGTTTGGTTTGGTTGAGCTTTTTTTGTGTTTTGCTTTGTTTGTTAACAATCATTCTCCCCCGAAGTCCGAGGTTGTTGGTTTTTTAAACGCCGGGGGGGTGAAATTTGAAAATTTTTTTGAAAAATTTTTGGGAAATATTTTTATTTTTAAAATTAAACGTTCTGGGGAATGGCCTTTTTTATGAATTTCTCTCTCTCTCTCTCCTTTTCTCTCTCTCTCTCTCTCTTCTTCCCCTCTTCCTTCTCCTCTCTCTCTCTCTCTAAATTTTGCGAAAACGTTAATACTTTTCCCCGCTTTTCGTAAGGGAGGCATCGTGTGCCGGTGGGAACAGATGACAAAATTTAAAAAAAGTGATTCACAGGGGATGTGTAAAAAAAAAAGGGGTTTTTTTTTATTCTTATCCCGATCAAAAAAATTTAAAATAAAATAAATCAAATCTTCTAGTTACCCTGTTTTTTTAACCTGCCCTACCCCCCCCCCCCCCCCCCCCCCCCCCCCCCCCCCCCCCGTACCCTCTTGCTCCCTCCATCTCCGTCTCCTCCCTCCCTCCCCCAAACTCTGTCCACCCACCTCTTCCCTGTCAAGAGAAAAAAACAACTCCACACTGGAAATGATTGAACACACAATTCATATGTCAGATTCAGTCTGTCCCCGAAAGAGGGAATGCGGATACCTACATGCTGGTAGAAAAAAAAGTCGCATACGCAAAAATCTCAAATTTTTGTGAACCTCAGAGCTCTAGCCGAGGAATAAAAAAAAAAAAAGATTCAGTCTCAATAATTGGCCAAAGTATGCATCCTTTTGCTTGTTTATAGTGGCGTGATTGTTGGGCATTTCTGCATCAGTGATGCAAATGGGCAGCCATCATTACCACCTCAAAGCTGTGGACACTGACCTTTTGAGGGGTGGAGGGAGGAATAACCATAGAGACAAAGACAATGACAATGACAATGACAAAGGTTTTTTAATTGCCCATATAGCATTACAATAAAGCCCTTTAGACAATGGGGCGGTGAAATATAATAGGAAACACAATCAATTAATGACATTTTCTAATTTATCAGTCAAAAGCATATGCCCACAGGGCATTACTAAGAGGTGTAGGCACACACGCGCATACACCTGACACACAACACACACAGTGCGCGCACACAACCACATACGCACGATCATAGACACAAGAGAGAGAGAGAGAGAGAGAGAGAGAGAGGAGATGAGAGAGAGAGAGAGAGAGAGGGGGAGAGAGGAGAGAGGAGAGAGGAGAGGACGATCTTTTCCACTCTCATTCTCTGTAAAACAGTCCTGTCATTTTGTGATGTGTTGAACTTCAATCTATATCTAGTTTGCCAGTCTTTCCGCTGTCTGTTGTAATCTTAAAACTTGAATAAAATGAAAAAAAATATATGGGAGAGGAGAGAGAGAGAGAGAGGATTGAGAGAAGAGAGAGAGAGAGAGAGAGGAGAGAGGAGAAGAGAATTTTGTTCTTGATAGTAAGACTATGCACAAAAACTTTTCCCTCGTCTATAGACAGACAAACAGACAGGAGGGCAGCGAGACAAAAACAAACAGACAGAAATAGACAGAAAGAAACAAAAACGAAACACAATCTTAAATTATGAAGGTAAGAAACTCAGTACAAAAATGTTTGGGTTTTTTTCATCTATACACAAACATACAACGAAACAGCCAGCCAATCAGACAGACAGACAGATCGACAAACAGAGAGACAGACAAAAAGATAAAGCAGACAGATAGATAGCAAGAAAAACATAATCCCCCCCCCACCCCCCATTCTTCTCTCTGGATCCGAAGCTGAGTCGGCACATTTTAGGTAACGGCAAATCAGTGTGGAAAGTTGGCACGGTTTGTGTTGATGGTTTTTCCCTACACTGCAACCTTTATCCCCCCCCCCCCTCTCTCTGTCTCTCTCTTCTCTCTTTCTGTCTCTCTCTCTCATCCAAAAAGGTGGGTGGAAAAAAATCTTACCTACCTTCATTCTGTCTCTGTCTTTGTCTGTCTTTCTATTGAAGTGTGTGTGTGTGGTGTGTGTGTGTGTGTGTGGGTGGTGTGTGTGTGTGTGTTTTGTGTGTGTGTGTGTGTGGTGTGTTTTGATCTATTATCTATCTATTTTATCTATCTATCTATCTATCTATCTATCTATCTATCTATCTATCTATCTATCTATCTATCTTTCTACAAAATGAGCAAGAGACATACATATATATATATAATATATATATATGCTTTTTTATATTATTCATTTATAAAAAGTTATCATATATATATATATACATATATATATATACATATACATATAATATATATTATATATATATATATATATATATATAATATTATATATATATATATATAACATATATCAAAATAATAAAAAACAAAAACCAAACCCAAAACCCAAACATCACTTTTCATTCACTAGACTCCACCACCAAAATTCGAACCTACAACTTGATGAACCTACAGAGATGAAAGTCAAACTCTCTATCCACACAGCTCAAAGAATCCGCCACCAACATTACAGAGTACTATCTTTTCAAATTGTGTTCTGGCTTGATTGCTTGCTAGTCCTTCGTTTACTTGGTGAAAGAAATAATGTTGCTGATATCTAAAAAAAATCAGTTTGGATGTTTTTTTTTGTGTCACAAATTCAAGCGAAGACAAATTGGGCTGAACTTAATTAATTGCAGAGTTCTAAGCCAAGGTACTTATATCGAATGTAATTCATCAGCGGCATAGTTGAAACAGTTTTCTTATAAACTTTACATGTGTGGGACGGTTTCTTCTCTTCTCTCTCTCTCTCTCTCTCTCTCTCTTCTCTCTCTCTCTCTCTTCTCTCTCTCTCTCTCTCTCTCTCTCTCTCTCTCTCTCTCTGTTTTCCATGTATCTTGGCACTTGCTCGTGTGCCGGTTTTTGTGTGGTGTGTGTGTGTGTGGTGTGTGTGTGTGTGTGTGTGTGTGTGTGTGTGTGTGTGTGTGGTGTGTGTGTACAAAATGCATGTAAGTATTTATCTGCTCGCCTGCCCTTACTGTCGTCTCTATCTATTACTACATCCATTTATCACACGTGTGTCGGTCCGTCTGTCTGTTTAGCTACCTGTTTCATTTGCCGTGTATCTGTCTACATGCCCATGTTTTGGGGGTTGTTGTTGTTGTTTATTTTGGGGGATGGGGGTGGGGGTGATGATGGTTGTTGTACTTTAGATGTATATTTTTGTGTCTTTTTAAAATCCTACTTTTTATCCCCCTGGAAGTATTCTTGGAATGTGGTGTATGACACGCCTCTGCTTCGGCATCTGTTTGTTTGTGTTCTCAGGGGGGAAGGGGCACAACTGTGTCTTAGAGGGTGGAATCAACAAACAGATAAGCAGACAGGAAAATCATAGAACTGGTAAATGGGGACATCAACGAGAGGCTTGTACAAAAGACACACAGACAAACAGACAGGCTAACAGACAGACGAACGGATGGATGGACGGAAGGATCGATGGATGGATGGGTGGATGAATGGATAGATGAGTGGAGGAAACGGACAGATGACAGACAGATAGCAGATAGATAGGTAGATAGATAGATAGATAGATAGATAGATAGATAGATAGGTAGATAGATAAATAGACAGAGAGATAGCTGGATGGATGGATGGATGGACGAACAGATAGACATATAGATAGATAGGTAGATGGATAAACAGATAGTATGATAGATAGAGAGATCGACAGAGAGAAAGAAAGACAATGAAAACAAACATATAAGCAAATAGGTATGCATATATATTTTATATATATATATTTAGATGGATAAATAGATAGATAGATAGATAGATAGATAGATAGATAGATAGATAGATAGATAGATAGTTTAGATAGATAGACAAATAGATAGGTAGATAGATGTATATCTTTATATCAAATAAACACAGTCAAATAAATAGCCAGCTAAACAGAAAAAAATCATAAGACCACACAAGATAGACGTACAGACCAACCAACCAACAACCGACCCACCCACCCAAACCATCAACCATCCACCCCCATCAACCACCACTCCCCCCCCTCCCACACCCAAACTAGCCAGCCACCTAACCAGTCCGACAAACACGCAGCCAGGCAGACCCCCAAAACCAAAGTCCTGGGTTTCCAGAAACAATGAACAGAGCCCCTATACAAATGGCCTGACTGTCTTATTACCTCCCCAGTCCTCCGCTATTGATGCACGTGCAGCTCGTGACGTGCACTGTCAGCAGTTGGCTGCAGAGGCTGGGCCCTTCTTCTCTTCTCTTCTCTTCTCTTCTCTTTCTGTGTGGGGTAACCAGCTTGAGTGAAAGGTATGGCTGGCGAGAGAGAGAGAGAGAGAGAGAGAGGGGAGGGGAGAGAGAGAGAGAGGAGGAGAGAGAGAGAGAGAGAGAGAGAGAAGAGACAGAGACAGAGAGAGACAGAGAGAGACAGAGAGAGACAGAGAGACAGAGAGACAGAGAGTGGGGGGGGGGGGTGTAGAAAGAGCGACACACACACAGATAGTGAGACAGAGAGAGGGGGGGCTGAGAGAGGGAGAGAGAGAGAGAGAGAGAGAGGAGAGAGAGGAGAGAGAGAGAGAGAGAGAGAGAGAGAGAGAAACAGAGAGAGACAGAGAGATAGAGGAGACAGAGAGAGACAGAGAGAGACAGGAGAGACAGAGAGAGAGAGAGAGGGAGAGAGAGAGAGGTTCAGGCAGATATCCATCCATCCATCCATCCATCCATCCATCCATCCATCCATCCATCCAACCTATTAACCCACCCATCTACCCAGATAGCTTCAGAATATTTAATAGATCCCCCCACCAAAAAATAAAAGCCACCCCAAACCCCCAAAACATAAGACACGGACAAAGAAAGACAGAGATTAGGAAAGTAGGTGATGGAGAATAAAAGGAAGAGAGAGAGAAAAAAAAAAGCCTCAACAAATTTTGGGAAAAAAAACTCACAATAAAAAGGAAAAAATAAAGCAACCCCCCCCAACCCCCCCACACCCCTCCTGAAAAAAGTTAATAGAACCATGAACACCCCCCCCCATCCTCTCCTCTCCCCCACCCCTCAAAAAAGTTAAAAAGCAAAGAGGAAAGCGTTTGAAGGTTGGCTGGCATTGCGTCCTATGCTCTCAGCGTGAAGCATGTAATGAAACAGCAAAAAGAGCAACATGCACAGCAATAATAATCAGCATCAGCATCATCAACAAATATCAGCAGCAGCAACATCAACAATATCAGCAGCAGCAACATCAACAATTTTCAGCAGCAGCAGCAGCAGCAACTTTTAGCCTGAAGTGGCTGCAGATACATTCGTACTTCCAAGAGGAGAGAGAGAGAGAGAGAGAGAGAGAGAGAGTAGAGAGAGAGAGAGAGAGAGAGAGTGGATGAGAGAAGAGAGAGAGAGAGAACGAGGGAGGAGAGTGGAGAGAGAGAGAGAGAGTTTTTTCCCCATACACTCCTGCCAATTTTTCTGTTCGCCTTAAGAGAGGGTTTTTCCGACTCGTCCAAAAATCAGGAACGCTGCATATGCAACAACAATATCCATTAACTTGTGCTACTGCGCTGGATTAAGTGAACCAACCCGAACTAACCTAACTAACCTAACCTAACTAACCTAACCTAACACCTAAGCTAACCTAACTAACCATAACCTAACCTAACCTAACCTGACCTAACCTACACTAACCTAACCTAGACTAAACTGAACTAAATTAAACTCAAATAAACTCACTAGACCAAACTAAACCAAACTAAATCAAAAAAAACTAAAGTAACCTCACCAAACTAAACTAATTAAATTAACTAACTAATTACAGAGTGTATGCTGCATATTCTCTCTCTCTCTCTCTCTCTCTCTCTCTCTCTCTCTCTCTCTCTCTCTCTCTCTCTCTCTCTCTCTCTCTCTCTCTCTCTCTCTCTCTCTTAAGATATATGACCTTAGTGTGGAACGTACAACAAATATCAGTGATGTATACCCCTTCAAATGGGGCCATGGCCTTTTTTTGAATAAATTATTGTCATTTTCATTGTCATTGTCATTGTCATTGTCTTCTCTCTCTCTCTCTCTCTCTCTCTCTCTCTCTCTCTCTCTCTCTCTCTCTCTCTCTCTCTCTCTCTCTCTCTCTCTCTCTCAGCGACAAATCAAAACAAGACGAAACAACATAAGACAAAACAAGACAAGATAAGACAACCAACCAAACATTCATTTACAATAAAATAAAAACAAAAACAAACCAAAATTAACCTTCCCCCCCCCCCCCCTAACAAACGCCCACCCCCCCAACAACAACACCCATAAAACAAAATAAAACAACAACAAACTGGAAGATAAATTTCATTATGAAAGGAGTTACCCCCTCCCTCCCCCCCCTCCCCCCCCCCTGCGCCGCCACCCGAATAAAACAGCCGAAGTAATCTT
>CM060332.1:3509642-3519642 GCA_030674155.1 Stramonita haemastoma
CAACTACCTTAATGATGGACAAAAAACTGTCACATACGTAAAAAAAAAATCACTTTTGGTGAGCCTCCGAGCTCTATCCCAGGAATGAAGAAAAAAAAGTCCCCCAAAACAAAACTACCTGATTTAAAGTTACAACAACTAGACCCACGCCATATAATTCATATGTAGAACAAAATCATTTAGAGCTAAGAAAAAAAATTACAGCATTTCTTCCAAGGCAGCTGGAAACAAGTTAAAACAACTAGATCTATGCCATGTGATTCAGACGTAGAACAAAATATTTTAGAGCTAAAACAAAAAATACAGCATTTATTTCAGAGCTGCAGGAGACCCCTATCTTTATTTTCCCAGTGATACTGATATGTCAAGGATCCATTAGGGAAAATGTCTTCTTCCAGACAGACACTGCGTGGGGGTGCAGGGGGAGGGGAGGGGGGGGGGGGTTGGTATAGGGAGGGTGGTCGGAAGACGAAAACTGATTTCACGGTAACAGATTTTTTATTCAGGGTAAACTTGGCTTAGCTTGGGTTGGGTTGACTTTATAGTGTGTGTGTGTGTGTGTGTGTGTGTGTGTGTGTGTGTGTGTGTGGTGCGTGCGTGCGTGCGTGCGTGCGTGTGTGTGTGTGTGTGTGACAGAGAGAGGCAAATTCACAGACAGACAGACAGAAACAACACACACACACACACACACACACACACACACACACACACACACACACACACACACACACAAACACACACACATATACACACACGCACACTGAAAAAAAAACCCAAACACACCATAGACAGACAGAGACAGAGGCACAACCACAGAGAATGACAAACAGGCAAATTCACAGACAGACAGACAGACAAACCACACACACACACACACACTGAACCCACCCCACCCCAAAACACACCACAT
This sequence comes from Stramonita haemastoma, assembly GCA_030674155.1. Classification (NCBI taxonomy): domain Eukaryota; kingdom Metazoa; phylum Mollusca; class Gastropoda; order Neogastropoda; family Muricidae; genus Stramonita; species Stramonita haemastoma. The sequence continues at coordinate 3,510,553 of CM060332.1, forward strand.
TTATACCCTCCCCCCACCCCCTCCACCTCCATCCCCCCGTATGGTTTAAACATCATATCCTGGCAAAACTTCTGCATCATCATTAGCCATAATGATACACAGAGGAACAGCTTCTGTCACACTCCATCAGTGAAAACATACACAGTCAGCAAATGCAATGACACCCCACCCCACACCCCATATAACGTAATTAGGGTGGACTTAAGAACATCACACCCTTGACTATGCAGTAATTAGGGTGGACATAGCGCCATCACACCCTTGACAATGCCGTAATCCACACACAAAGAACCCAACACAACAGCGAATTCCAGTGATTTTATCTTTAACAAGAAAACAAAGAGGCAGAAAAATAGGAAAAAGTACCTCCGCCCAGGTACTGATAAGAAAATAAAAACATGCACACGAATATACATCGCAGGAGCACGGGCGCACATACACACATGCATACACACACACACACACACACACACACACACACACACACACACACACACACACACGCACGCACGCACACACACAAGCACACGCACACCTAATAAGCATGACTAAGTTACACAAGATATTACACACAGACCAACATAATTATGATGATGATGGTAAAAATTCCTGACCCTTATTCAGATAACAAGCCAACAGAACGGTGACAGAGGAAAAGAAAAGAAACAAAAAAGTCCTTCTTTAGACAATGACACCAGCATTATTTCATGAAGGGGTGAGATAACCTAAGCACTACACAGAATTATGTCATAACACCCACACGCCCTGTTAACCTGTTTCTAACCTCCCTGAACTTACGCCCGCGCGCGCACAGCACACACACACACACACCACACGCGCCGGGCGCGCACACACACATACACACACACGTTTATGCGTTCACATACATACATACATTACATACATACATACATACATAACATACATCATACTATACATACATACATACTACATACATACATACATCATACATACATACATGAGAGAGAGAAGAGACAGAGAGACCAGAGAGAGAGAGACAGAGACAGAGAGAACGAGAGAGGAGAGAGAGAGGGACTCCGTCCCCCTCCCCCCAAAAAAAACAAACAAAAACAAACCAAAATTCCACAACCAAGAAGCTACACGTTGGTAACATGTTAAACTACCCAATTAAGACTTGGCTCACCAAAAATATCTCCCCTAGTTGAGTTACCCCCAGTCTGCAGAAAGTCAAGGATACCAAGATTCTTTTAGCACAGATCCTCTGGAGCTTCTTCTGGCTTCCTGCTCTTCCAAACACTTGGTTTCGCTACTCATTCCCTAGTGTTAAGGTTCCATTCATCCTTTCTCTTCTTGTTGTTCTTAATATAATCTATCTATATCTATCTATCTATCTATCTATCTATCTATTCTATCTATCTATCTATCTATCTATCTATCTATCTATCTATCTATCTTCTTCCTATCTATCTATCTATCTATCTATCTATCTATCTATTATCTATCTATCTATCCCTTCGTCTGGCGACCGTGGGGGCACCCCTGAAGACTTGACAACCAGTTCCCTCCATTCCTCTCATTCTCTGTCTGCCTTTCTCAAAGTTTTTTGAGTTCTAGGCCTGTCCATTCGCTGATGTTGTCCCCCCATCTCTTCCTTGGTCTGCCTCTTTTTCTTCCTCCTTGGACAGTGCCTTGCAGTATTGTTTTTGCAAGTCCTTTTGATCTTGTGACATGCCCGTACCATTTAAGGTTACGCTTCTTTACGATTGATAAAAGGTTTTCGCAGGGACCAATGGTTTGCTGGATTCTGCGTGCGTACGTGCTTGCGTGCGTTCGTGCGTGCATGCGAGCGCGCGCGCGGCGGTGTGTGTGTGTGTGTGTGGTGTGTGGTGAGAGAGAGAGAGAGGGGAGGGAGGGAGATATATATAGAGAGAGGCAGACAGACAGATAAACAGTCACACACACACACACACACACACACACACACACACACACACACACACACACACACACACACACACACACACACACACACACACACAGAGTCGAAGTGAGACAAATAGCAAACTGCAAACAAAGCCGATGCCTATACTGTTAATCTGAGGTGTCGTGGGCATTGGAAACAAAGGTGGTGCTTTACACAACAATACACAAGCGAAATCTAACCAGGGTTTTGTTGTAAACTGGAAGAGAAAGAGGAGGAGAAAAAGGAGAAAGAGAGGAGGAGGAGGAGAGGAATAGGAGAGAGAGAGAGAGAGAGAGAGGAGAGAGAGAGAGAGAGAGAGAGAGAGAGGAGGAGAGAGAGAGAGAGGAGAGAGAGAGAGGAGAGAGAGGAGAGAGAAGAGAGAGGAAGAGAAGAGAGAAGAAGGAGAGAGAGAGAAGGCAGAGAGCAGAAGAGAAGAAGAGAAGAGAGAGAGAGAAGAAGAGAGAGAGAGAGAGAGAGAGAGAGAGAGAGAGAGAGAGAGAGATGAGAGAGAAGAGAGAGAAGGAGAGAGAGAAGAGAGAGAGAGAGAGACAGACAGAGACGAAGACAGACAGACAGAAGACAGACAGAGACAGACAGACAGACGACAGAACAGACAGAGACAGAGACAGAGAGACAGACAGAAAGAGAGAGAGAAAGAGAGGGTGGCAGGAAAGAGGGGAATAAACATAGGTTGGGTTGTCTAAAAAAAACAAAAGAAAGTAGGTCTTTTGTCGGTGCAATCTTACAATAAAAGAAAAAACAGACTGGCAACCCTATACCTGATAGAATGAAAAAACAAACAAAGCAAACTGCACCAGGGATAAGCAGTCACGGAGTTAATTAATAGCGACCTCAATCTTTGGGGATAATTGCATTTTCAGTGTCAAAGGCCACATCCTTCTTTATGATGAAATGCACTGCCTGCTTGTGCGCTTGCAAATTGGCGCCTGAATTCTGAAAGCTTGAGAGAGAGAGAGAGAGAGAGAGAGAGAGAGAGGAGAGAGAGAGAGAGAGAGAGAGAGAGAGAGAGGAGAGAGAGAGAGAGAGACGAGAGACGAGAGACGAGAGAGACAGAGAGAGACAGAGAGAGAGAGGAGAGAGAGAGATGAAAGGGGTAGAAAGAAGAAGAAGAGGGGAAGAGGGGGGAGAAAAAGAGAGATGAGGAGAGAGAGAAAAAGAGAGAGAGGAAGACAGAGAGAGACAGAGAGGACGAGAGCAGAGACAAGGAGACAGAGACAAGAGAGTGAGAATACAGACGAGAGAGAGAGACAGAGAAGAGGAGAGAGACAGAGAGAAGGGCAGAGAAAAGACAACTAAGAACAAACGTCACAAACAAAAACAACACAAAAGACACAACAAAACAGACAGCAGACAAACACAGACACGACACATCACACACATACATTCACCAGGTTAAGGGAAGGCGATGGAAGATAACTTTAACAATGCACAAAGGAATCCGAACCGTGCTTTGTCTTCCAGAACAAAGATAGAAGGGGTATGGTACAGTAGGGTAGGTAGGGTAGGTAAAGGGTAAGGTAGGGGGTATGGGGTAGGAGGTGTAGGGATCCATGTGTTGTGTGTGTGTGGGGGTGGTGGTGTGGTGTGGGTGTGTGTGTTGTGTGTGTGTATGTGTGTGTGGTGGTTGGTTGTATGTGTGTGTGTGTGTGTGTGTGTGTGTGTGTTTGGTGTGTGTGTGTGTGTGTGTGTGTGTGTGTGTGTGGGGTGTAGGTGTGTGTGTGTATGTGTAGGGGTGTATATATTGTGTGTGTGTGGTGTTTGTGTGTGTATGTGTTGTATAGTGTGTGTATGGTAGTGTATATGTATGTATAGTATGTGTATGTGTGTGATATGTATGTGTGTAGTGCATGTGGTGCATGCATGTGTGTGTGTAGTGGGGGGGGGGGGTGGTACATGGATAAGCCTGGTAGTCTGATCGTGGCATTTTTTGCTTTTGCAGTGTGCAGCGCAGACAGAGAAAGCTTATTGTGCCAATGCGGAGTCAGAGATGGGGGAGTGATGGGGGCACTGTGGAAGGAACACGTCTTGCTGGAGATTTCTCCAGAAGCCGCTGGAGACAACAGACTTTCAGTGTGCAGGATTGTCCAGGAAAATAAGAATAATAATAGGCCATTGCACACCTGCATGCACGCAACGCACGGATGAAGTGTGTGTGTGTGTGTGTGTGTGGGGGGGGTATGTGTGTGTATGTGTGTTGTGTGTGTGTGTGTGTGTGTGTGTTGTGGGTATGTGTGTGCGCACAAAGAAAGACACACAGAGACAGGTGGATAGACAGACGGTCAGAGAGACATAGATACAGATATAGACACGGACTCACAGACAGGCACATATAGACACATGCATACATCCATATAGATAGACAGACACACAGTACACACACACAAACACACGCACAAACACACACAGACACACACACACACACACACACACACACACACACACACACACACACACAACACTACACACTACCCCCGCCCCCCTACACACCCATCCACCCACACCTGACACAATTCCCCAGTCCTAACGGAACGCTTTCCCAGTTTTTGAACTAACAGCAAAAATAGAAAAAGAGCCGAGAGAAGATCTTGTGGAAGAAATAGGGAGAACAAAAATTGAACCCCTTCCAAAGATCTCAGAGAATATAAACAGCACGCAGCAGCACGCACCCAGCCACCACCACACCCACCACCACCACTCACATCATCATCACCATCATCATTAACATCTGCAACAGCAAAAAAGTAAGGAAGGCAGAGTCCTACCAAGAAGTAACTATGTATATTTTTCCGTTCTTTCCTTTCACATCTCCTCCTCCTTTCCTCCCAGTTTGGTCTTATTAATTTTAATCTTCTATCGTGATTGTTCATGTTGAGCATGTCGTGTTTCCATACTTTTTTCTAATACTACCATGAATTACTATTCCATAACGTGCATAACTTTGACTGTCTATTCATCTGAGCTATTATTACTTATCTTTACTTATGTCGTCATTTGTCCAGCAGTGTAACTCGGGGAAAGGTCGATACTAGCGGAGCTTATCGTAGGATGCATGCTGGGCATGTTCCAGTCATCCAGCCAACCAGGTGCAGCTGACGTTCTCTTCTACTAGAGCAGGATGGGTTTTTTCTTTTATCGTGGTGCACAAGAAAGACGATACAGATGAGTGGATAGAGCGTTTGACTTTCATCCATGTCAATCCTTGAAGTCACGAGTTTGAATCTCGGCAGTAGCATCTGGTGAACTTAGGGTGAAGATTTTTTATACAGTCTTCTCGGTTAAATAAAAGCGCAGACCTGCCAGTGCCGTAATTTCCTTTCGTCCGTACGCGAAGATAAAAAATACACGTGCGATTCCTGAAATTCATTTTCAGCGTTCCGTGGGTGACAGAAAGATATAGATACCCAGCATGCACCCTGTATATGCAGAGGGTTGGGTCCGCAAGGTTTATCTTGCCCAAGAGACACAGCCTGAAAAAATGAGAGCGAGAGCGGAGAGCGAGAGAGAGAGAGAGAGAGAGAGAGAGAGAGAGAGAGAGAGAGAGAGAGAGAAGAGAGAGAGAGAGAGAGACAGACAGACAGACAGACAGACAGACAGACAGACAGACAGAACAAACAGAAAAGAAGACAGCACAGAGTGAAAGTGTGCCCAACCAACGGGACTTGTCTAAAGCTCATACACACGTCTGCTCCGCCTTTTAACGGCGTGTGTCAGAATAGTGGTACCTACGTACATCAGGGACGGTAGGATAGGTGTGTGTGTGTGTGTGTGTGTGTGTGTGTGTGTGTGTGTGTGTGTGTGTGTGTGTGTGTGTGTGTGTGTGTGTGTGTGTGTGTCAAATCATCAAATCAAATCAAATCAAATCAAAATTTTATTTCCAGATGGTACATGAGTAAGCATCGATTTGCTTTTTCCATCAAGCCATCTATCTAAAGAAAGAAAAAAAAAATCAAACAACAACAAAGCAAGAACCAACAAAAAACAAAGCAGAAAATCCCTAGCAACAATAAAGCAACAAGAAAGAAAAGGGGAAATAAAACAGTGTGTGTGTTGTGTGAGTGTGTGTGTGTGTGTGTGTGTGTGTGTGTGTGTGTGTGTGTGTGTGTGTGTTGTGTGTGTGTGATGTGAAGAGAGAGAGAGAAGAGAGAGAGAGAGAAGAGAGAGGGAGTAGAGGAGAGAGAGAGATGAGGAGAGAGAGAGAGAGAGGAGATGAGTAGCGGTGTGTAGGGTAGATTGGTGTTGTGCTGTGTGTGTGTGTGTGTGTGTGTGTGTGTGGTGCATGTGTAGTGCAGCGTAGTGTGTGTGTAAAAGAGTGTGTTGTGATGTGTTGTGTGTATTGCGTGTGTATGTGAGGTGTTTGTGTGTATTTGCATGCGTGTTGATGTGTGTGTGTGTGAGTGGCGTGTGTGGCGTGTGTGCTGTGTGCGTGATGTGCTGTGTGAGTGTGTGTTGTGTGGGTGTGTGTGCCGTGCGTGCGTGTGGCAATGAATAGGTGGGTCACGTGAAGTGCAGCTGTCATGCCTAAGGATCTGCATTTTTTCACGCCTAGTACTGCATAATAATAAACCCGGCATAGCAGGCGTGCAAGTTTATGGGCGGTAATTTCAGCTCTTGGCAATAATACGGCCTCTTGTTTGTCTGTCTGCCTGTCTGTCTTTCTGTCTGTTTGTTTGTATGTCTGACTGTCTCTGTATCTTTGTCTCTTTGTATCTCTCCCTCTCTCTGTATCTCTCCCTGTCTCTGTCCTCTCCCTTCTCTGCTCTTTTCTCTACTTTTTCTTTTCTGTGTCTCTGTCTCTCTCTCTCACATCTTTCCTCTGCCTCTCTTGCTCTCAAGAGTTTCTGTAGACCTTCCAGATTTATTGCTTTATACTGGTGTGAAGGAAAAACAGTACAAGAGAGTGATCTATTATAGGGAGAGACTGAGAGTGTGAGATGAAAAGGTGATGATGGAGGTGGTAGGGACTAGAGAGAAAGGAAGTGTGGCAACAAGGAACAAGAAGAATGCAAGAAGGAAAAAGAGAAGAATGCAAAGAAGAGAAGAATGCAAAGAAGAAGAAGAATGCAAAGAAGAAGAAATGCAAGAGAAGAAGAGAAGAAGAATGCAAAGAAGAATGCAAAGAAGAAGAAGTGAAGGATGCAAGAAGAATGCAGAATGCGAAGAAGAAGAAAAGAATGTAATAAAAGAAGAATGCTAAAAATAAGAAGAATGCAAAGAAGCGAAAAAGAAGAATCGATGAAGAAGAAGAAGAAGAAGAAGAAGAAGAAGAAGAAAGAAAGAAGAAGAAGAAGAAGCGAAAGAAGAAGAAAGAAGAAGAAGAAGAAGAAGAAGAAGAAGAAGAAGAAGAAGAAGAAGAAAGCAAGAACAAGAAGAAGAAGAAGAGAAGAAGAAAAGAAGAAGAAGAAGAAGAAAAGAAAAGAAGAAGAAGAAGAAGAGAAGAAGAAGAAAAAATGCAAATAAGAAGACAAACAATGAAGAGAAGAAGAAGTCGAAGAAGGAAAACGAGGCAGACACAGCAGCCAACATCAACGAATATGACGCGCGCACACGCACACAAACTTTCACTTTTATTCCCATTTTGTTCTCTCCCTTTCTTCAGAATGACACTAAAGGGGAATTAAGCACGCGTATATTTTGTATCGCCACGCGCCAGGAATTATTTACGAGTTGAGCAACGATAGGATAAAAATCAAAACATGCAAAGAATCAAGTTAACTCCCTTTGCTTGTAATCAGAGACCCACATAAGACAAGAAAAATAAATATTGCAAGAGAAAGGAAAGACAACCCTATAAAACTGAAAAAATGGGAGAGAAAGAAATAGGAAAACGAGCAAAGAACCCACCACAAAAAAGCCAACACAACACCCCCAAAACAAAAAAACCGCCAGAAAAATGGGAAGGAGAGAAAAAAAAAAACAAGAAAAAAAAGCAAAGAAAAAAAACCTCAACAGGAAAAGGAAGGAACAAGCCGGCTCACTGACTCCAGAAGCCGAAGCCATCACATCGTAAACAGCCTCTTGCTCTGAAATGCCATTTCCACATGTTCCCCCATGGCCTCCACGTCTCACTAGGTCGTAAAGGCTTCATCCACTATCGACAACGACTGTACGACATTAGATGATAGCTTAGTTCAGCTTCCATTGCTTTGTGTAACTTGACGAAACATATGGTTCCCCATGCGCAAATACACGCATTTTTTCCATTATGTGTACATGACATTTCATTGTGATTTGTGTTGAGTGAGAACAGTTGTGATTCTGCCCGGCAGTTAAGCTGAGGAACGTGTGACAGCAACAACAAATGTTGTGTTTCTTTAAGTGTTACAAAACTGATCAAAGTGTACCCTGGATTATACAACTGATGGAGACTGTAAACCGTGGCCCGTGTGCGAGTGTAAGCAAAACATCTTGCACACTCAGTAAAATCTGCTCTGTCTTATGGGGCGTGTAGGCCATTCTGCCTAGTAAGAACAGATGGAAAAAGCCATATAAAAACATGTATTCACATTGGTGTTGTGTTTAGACAGCATCCTTGAAGTAGGTATGCGGCTAACTATTTATTGTGGGTAAAAACGGTCGCACACACAGAAATATTGACCATGGTGATCCTATGAGCTCTAGCAAAGGACCCCTTCAACCCCTGAGAAAAAACTGCACAAAAAAGCAACCCCCCCCCCCCTCTAAAAAAAAAAACCAAACAAAAACAAAAAGCAACAAACATAGAAAAACCTAACTCTTAATGATCCTCATGGGAAAGAAGGAAGAAATAAAACACACAAAAAAGGAAATGAGGAAGGAAGGAAGGGGGAGGAAAGTACCACAGTAACTCGCTAACTCCAGAAAAGCCAAGCCATCACATCGTAAACAGCCTGCTGCACTGAAATGCCATTTCCACATGTTCCCCTGCACTGCACTGCACCGCACTAAGGTCACTAAAGGTTGTGATCCACTCTCCACAACGACTGTACGACATCAGACAGATGGTTCTCATTTTCTGTGCCAGGAATAAAGCATTTGGCTGGAGTACACATATAAACTTTGCTGGTTGTGCTCTATTCATGTGTCGGTGTTCTAAACGTATAAAATGTTGTGTAAACCTCTTGGATTCCATGTGAGCCGCCACATAC
>CM060332.1:3524642-3539642 GCA_030674155.1 Stramonita haemastoma
GGGAGAGAGAGAGAGAGGATAAGGAAAGAGAATAGCGTGTGTGGAGGGTGGGGGGGGGGCGTGGAGGGGAGGAAGGGAAGATGGTGATGAGGGGAGTGAGTTACTTGTTTCTCATTTGTCTTTACTGTCTGGCACACATCAAAAGACTGCGCAACTGAGAGAGAGACGTGCCAACACTCGGGTCAAGGGCGTTAGTCTTGTCACGTGACTCGCAGGAACCGGTTTCTGACGCAACCGGTATCTTCTGGCGCCGCCGGGTGTACATCATGGCTGATTCCCCCTGACTGGGCTAGTGGAGAAAGGTTAAAGGTGTCCCCTATCGTATAGGTATAAATGACCGTCGTGGTACACAATGGGTTAATACAAGACCTGCTTGGGGTAAGCATACTGAGGATAGCCTCCATGTTAATTTTTTTCTTCTCTTATCTCCCTTCGTGCAGAGTTACTTCCCTGCTGTCCCTGGACTGAGTATAGTTTGGTGAGTTGTAGAACTGTTCTGGAGCCAGTGCCAAGTGACCTTTCACCTTTCAGTAGCTTGGTTGACATTGCAGTTTTTGGCTTGTGAGGATGAAAAGTGGACTATTTCTTTACCTTCTTTGGTCCATTCTCTTGCTTTTAAAAAAGCCTTCAACCCGATGAAACAATTCTCTCCCACACCGAAATCGAACTGAATGTCGTCTTTCTGAGCTTGGGGGAGACTGAACCAGTAAGACCCCTGCACTTAGGGACTTGTACATGTCAATAGATTCCACGACAGTAAAAAACAAAACAAAAACAGAAAAGCAAACCCCTGATTGTCCTGGCAAACTTGGTAGGTTCAATTCCAACTGTATCCTTATGTCAGAGAGCGGCTACCTTAATGATTGGAAAAAAAACAACTGGTTGCATACACAAAATCTCACCATTGGTAAACCACAAAGCTCTCGCCGAGGAACGAAAAACAAAACAGACCCTTAACTCCATAAACTTGGTTATTGGCAAATTTGGGTTAGACAGAACATTTCGCCAATGTAGCTTTATAAGTGAGGAAGTCTGGACTATTAGATAATGGCTAATGGCCACAGCAGCAGCAGCAGCAGCAGCAGCAGCGGTAGCAGTAGTAGTAGTAGTAGTAGTAGTAGTAGTAGTAGTAGTAGTAGTAGTAGTAGTAGCAGCAGCAGAAGTAGCAGCAGCAGTAACAGCAGTAGCAGCAAGCAGCTGCAGTAGCAGCAGCAGCAACAGCAGAAGTAGCAGCAGCAGAAAGCGCAGAAGTAGCAGCAGCAGAAAGCAGTACAGCAGCAGCAGCAGCAGGCAGCAGCAGAAGTAGCAGTACAGCAACAACAACAACAGCAGCAGCAGCAGCAGCAACAGGCTATTTTTACCCTCTTTGCTGTTCAGTTTCACCAGCTGAACGCTGGGAGCGGAGAGGAGATAGCCGTGAGGAGGAGAGAGGAGAAGGTGCCTTCAGCACAAGGTGACTTCTAGTAGTTTATTCAGAGCATGCACCTCTCTCAGATCACTCATTCAGATGCACCCTGAGGTAACTGAAGCCCCATGCTAGCAAAGCACACAGAGATAAATTTGCCTTCACACGAAACTGAAAACGTAGGAAAAGAAACCTCTCAGCGTTAGCTAGGAATCATTTCTGACTTATCTGGGTGCAGTTGGCCTAGCCCTCCTGGGTGAATATTGGTCTCTATTTGTCTGTTTTGTGTCTCTGTCTGTCTGTCTGTCTGTCTGTATTCTCCAATAACTTTATAAGGAGTCATTGGGGCACTGCACTAAATCTTTAAGGCTAGCCCAATATCTGTTGGAGGAAATCGAACCTGGTGGAGCCCATCACTCTCCAGGGAGCATGCTGGGTATGTTCGTGTGTGTTTTTTTCAAACCATCATAAATCATGGGATCGTTAACGCGCATATCTGATCTTCTCTGTGCTTTCTTTTTCCACAAAAAAGTAATTAAAAAAACTGGAAAGTCTACGCTTTAGGGTTAACTTAAGAGATCATAAAACTCTCCACACGTTCGAGACTTGAGCCCTTGACAAACATAGATCTACGGGATTGAAGTGAAACACTCTTAACCACCCAGCTAAACTGTCTATGAATCAACACTAGATTCCAGAGAAATGGCAGGTAGGTAGGTAAGTAAGGTTGCAGACCAGCTACATCCCCTGACACGCAGCTTAGGTTGAAGAAAGCGCAGCAGTTGATACTGATCTATGTCTGCACCACATGAGCTCCATACAGGTTCAAAATGTCGTGCCTGACAAGCGTCTATCTACCATGTCTGCAATTCTTCTGGGATTCTGAGAGGGAGACAGGGTCACCTCTGGTATATGCAGACAACTCAAGAAGCACAACCCCCCTCCCTCCCTCTCTCCCTCACTCTCTCTCTCTTCTCTTTTCTCTTTGGTACTGGGTATAGTTTTATAGTTTAGTATCTTTTTATCTTGATGTTATCCCTGAAAAGGGCGGGGACTGGATGTAAAAAAAGCACACGAGTGCTTATCTATTATCTTCGAATAAAAGAATTTGCCTTGCCTTGCCTTGCCTTGCCTCACCTTGCCTACCTTGCTCTCTCTCTCCTCTCTCTCTCTTCTCTCTCTCTCTCTCTCTCTCATCTTCTCTCCTCTCCTCTCCTCTCTCTCTCCACACACACACACACACACACACACACACACACATACACACACAACTCTCACCCAGCATTCCACACCCTGATTAATGCCCCAATCATCATTAACAAGGCACCATCTTGTTTTGATGTCACTCGTCAAAGAGCTCACGTGACATGGGAAGAGTGGCGTCCCCTGCATGTGTGTCACGAACATGTGTCACGAAAAAAAAAGTTGTTGCTTCGATAATAAATTCATAGTATCACCACACCTACAAAAATATACCATGAAATCAATTAAAACTTCTCCCCCAGTAGTCGGAATGCAGGTACCTCAACAGTGGCTACAATCTCAGTATTCAGTAAACCTTGAAGTTCTAGCAGAGAAAAGAACCAAACTGATTGATGGTCTCATTTTGACGTAAGTGTCGCACCTCTTCCTATATGCAAAAAAAGAAAAGAAAAGAAAAAGAAAACCAGCTCAAGAAAGCGATGCATACTAAATGCAATGTTCTGTATCTCAAAAACCTTCTTTTATCTTGTGCCCTCACTTTTTACACACACACACACACACACACACACACACACACACACACACACACACACACACACACACACACACACACACAATTGATTGATTGATTTGATTAATCTATACGAGGATAATGGAAGTAAGACTCTGGTTAAGTCCCCGTGTGTATGCAGTTTGAAATGAAGAGAGAGAGAGAGAGAGAGAGAGAGAGAGAGAGAGAGAGAGAGAGAGAGAGAGAGAGAGAGAGAGAGAGAGAGAGAGAGAGAGAGAGAGAGTAGAGTTCAACTAACATACACACACTATCATCAAAACATAATCATATCCGTGAGTGTGAAAGAAAGCATATGCACTGAAGTGGTGACATACAATCCATCAAGCAGCGAATGCTAGTTAGGCCTGGCAGTCACACCCTCTGCATGTGATGATTTCTGCCCAGATTAATAATTACGATCCCCTTCCTTCCCCCTTCGCCCCTCCCTCCTCTCCCCTCTCCCTTCTTCCTTCTCCTCTCCCCCTCCAAAAAAAAAGCCGCCCCTCCCCACCACTCACATTATGTCTCCACCCTAAGATGCAAGATCAGTGGCCATTTTAACACATACACTACACACACACACACACAGACACACACACACACACACACACACACACACACAGATGCGTGCGCGCAAGCATGCACACACGCACGCACACACACATACATGAGTGATTCATTCCATTATCCTCTAATAAAAATAATTTTAAAAACACACACAATATACATACATACATACAAACATCGCATGCGCATCACCAATCCATACTCATTCCATACCATACTCATCATACATCATCCATCCATCATGCATCATCATCATCCATGCCATCCATGCCATACACAAATACATACATACACTACGTTCAAGGGATTTTCCCCTGGATTTACATTCAGTGCTGACTCCCTCCCCCAAAAGTCCTTCGGGTGAGACTATAAACCGACCCTCGCGAACGTACGCAAACTCTTGTTACATGTTAAATCCTGTTCCGCATTTTCAAAGAGTAGACCATTGTGTGCCGGTGGAACAGAGTACAATTTACAAAACTGCATACACACAGGGACCGGATGTTAAAAAACACACGAGTGCTTATTCGATTTTCTCGATATAAAAGAATAGATGAATGAAATAAATAAATAAAACACACCAAACATATAACTCACCCTACCACCACACCACACACACCACACACAACACACCACACACACACACGACACACAAACACAGACAACAACACACACACACACACACACTACACATGCTGAGTTATTCTGCGAGGAGATGATTCAGAGGGAAACCTCCCTACTCCTTTCACAGTTATTACCTCTCAGAACCTAACCCCCCCCCCCCCATACACACACACTCTCCTCTGTACCCTTACCCCCATCTTTCTCTCCATCCTTTCTATTTTTCTCTGTATCTCTCTTTTTCTGTCTCTCTGTCTATGTCTGTCTGTCTGTCTGTCTCTCTTCCGTCTCTCTGTCTCTTTGTTTCTAGTCTCTTTCTGACTCTCTGTTTCTGTTCTGTCTGTCTCTGACTCTGTCTGTCTGTCTGTCTGTCTGTCTACTCTATGCTCTCTTCTGTCTGTCTCTTCTCCTCTCCTTCTTCCTCTTTCAGTGCCATATGGTATGGCTAAGTCGCTACTTTGATGATCGACAGATGTGATGATGGCTATTACAGAGAGAGAGAGAGAGAGAGAGAGAGAGAGAGAGAGAGAGGGAGAGAGAGAGAGAGAGAGAGAGGAGAGAGAGAGAGAGAGAGGAGAGAGGAGAGAGAGAGAGAGAGAGAGAGAGAGAGGAGAGAGAGAGAGAGAGAGAAGGGTTAGCTGCCTCATGGTGGAAATGGGAGGTGGTCTCTCACTGTGCGTGCGTATGTGTGTGTGGGCGTGCGCGCGCGCCGTGTGTGTGCGTGTTGTGTGTGTGTGTGTGTGTGGTGTGTGTGTGATGTGTGTGTGTGTGTGTGTGTGTGTGTGTGTGTGTGGTGTGTGTGTGTGTGTGTGCAGACAAAAGCATGATCAGATTTCCATCGTGTTTATATAACCATGTCATATTTTCTTTAGAAGCTGAGCCTGTATTGTTGTTATGTAGTTCGTTGTGTTCTTTGTGTCATTGTGTTTAGGGGTGAATGTACACAATATGCACACTGGAATGTATGTATGTATGTATGTATGTGTGTGTGGTGTGTGTGTGTATGTATGTATGTATGTGTATGTATGTATGTATGTATGTATGTATGTATGTATGTATGTATGTATGTATGTATGTATGTAGTATGTTGAGTTGGTGTGTGCGTGTTGCGTGCGTGCGTTCGTGTGTGTGTATGTTTTGAGGAGACCTTCATCAATTTTCCATTGTGTTTATATAACCATGTCAAATTTGATTTAGAAACTGATTCTGCATTGTTGTTGTTTATGTAGTCCGTTGTGTTCGTTGTGTTATTTGTGTCATTGTGTTTAGGGATGAATGCACAGAATATGTACACCTGAATGCATATGTGCCCCTGTGCGCTTGCGCATATCTATGTATCTATCTATTATCTACTATTACTATATCTATTATCTATTATCTATCTAACACATAATATATATCTTTATGTTTGTGTATGTATAGACACAAATACATATATATTTGTTCTATATGCATAGTGTATGTGTGTTGTGTATGTGTGTGTGTGTGTGTGTTGTGTGGTTTCGGCGTGCATGCATGTGTGTGAGTATGTTATTGTGTGTGTCTTCATAAAGTTTGGTTTCCCTTTCACAATGGTTTTTTAAACAAAAATACAATGTAGGTTATAACTTTAGACGACACAAACAAACAATGAAGCCAACTTCAGCTTTTCTCTCTCTCTCTCTCTCTCTCTCTCTCTCTCTCTCTCTCTCTCTCTCTCTCTCCTCTCTCTCTCTCTCTCTCTCTCTCTCTCTCTCTCTCTCAGCCGGTGGTGATGCAACAACATGTGACTCTTCCACCACACCCACAGATTCCTTTGTGTGTGTGTGTGTGTGTGTGTCGCGTGTGTGCGTGCGTGTGTGTGTATGTGTTTGTGTGTGTTGTGTGTGTGTGTGTGTGTGGCGGGCGGTGTGTGTGTGTGTGTGCGTGCGTGTCTGTGTGTGTCTGTTGTGTGTCTGGTGTGTTGTGTGTGTAGTGTGTGTGTAGTGTGTGTGTGTGTGTGTGTGTGTGTGTGTGTGTGTGTGTGTGTGTGTGTGTGTGTGTGTGTGTGTGTGTGTGTGCTATCATTCTGAGGTCGACCTCATGCTGACTGATCTCGATGTGATTCAGGACAAAAGCGCTCAGTTTTTGTCATTAATGCTTCTTTCATCTCCACCCCTCCCCAAAGTTCTCTCTCTATCTTCTGTCTCTCTGTCTGTGTGTCTGTCTGTGTGTCTGTGTGTTGTCTGTCTGTGTCTGTCTGTCTGACTCTCTCTCTTTTTTATCTCTCTGTCTGTCGGTCGGTCGGTCTGTCTGTCTCTGTCTATCTGTCTGTCTGTCTGACTCTCTCCTCTCTCTTTATCTCTCTGTCTGTCGGTCTGTCTGCCTGTCGGTCTGTCTATCTGTCTGTCTCTGTATGTCTGTCCCTCCCTCCCCCCCCACTTTCTCTCTCTCTCCTCTCTCTCTCTCTCTCTCTCTCTCTCTCTCCTCTCTCTCTCTCTCTCTCTCTCTCTCTCTCTCTCTCTCTCTCTCTCTCTCTCTCTCTCTCTCTGTGTATCAGTGTCACATGGTAGGGGGTACCATGAGTGTCGCTTGGATGGCCGACAGATGTGATGAATACTCCTTGAGTGCATGTGTGTGTGTGTTGTGTGTGTGTGTGTGTGTGTGTGTGTGTGTGTGTGTGTGTCGTGTGTGTGGTGTGTGTGAAAGAAAGAAAGAAGAAAAGAAGGAAGCAAAGACAGGTAAGAAGGAAACAAAGAAAACAAAAAAAGAAACAGAGAGACAAGAAACAGAAAAACAGAGAGAGAGAGAGAGAGAGAGAGAGAGAGAGAGAGAGAGAGAGAGAGAGAGAGAGAGAGAGAGAGAGAGAGAGAGAGAGAGAGAGAGAGAGAGAGAGAGAGAGAGAGAGAGAGAGAGAGAGAGAGAGAGAGAGAGAGAGAGAGAGAGAGAGGAGAGAGAGAGAGAGAGAGAGAGAGGTTAATGTTTGTTTTTCTGGTTGTTTTTCCTTTGTTTCAGCACAGTTGGCACAAAATTGTTTACCCTGATGGCAACTAAAAGGGAAAAGTGTTTCGAAACAAAGCAATGATAGCAACTACTGTATGTACAGCAGTAACAGTAGCAGCGGCAGCAGCAGTAGCACAGTAGAAGTAGTAGCGGCACAGCAGTAGGAGTAGTAGCATACAGTAGCAGCGTAGCAGCAAGACAGTACAGCCACCAGACATACATCAGCAGGACGCAGCACAACACACCAGCAACACGCACGCTACGCACAGCACGCACGCACGCACACACACACACCACACACACACCAGCACACAACACACACACACACACACACACACACACACACACACACACACCACACACACACACACACACACACAACACACACAACACACACACACACACACACACACACACCATTCTCTTTCCAGACAGCATCAAAATTATTCCATACCCTCCCTTTAAATTAGAAATGAAGAATCGCTATCATCGCCCAAATAGTTTCATAAATCTGGAATTTCCTCTTGAGGAAAAGTTAACTGATTAAAGATAAATGGACGGACGAATGGATGGATGGATGAATGAATAGATGAGTAAATTAATGACTCAAGACTCAAGAATACTTAATGTCTCAACTAGAGAAATTATGAGTGGATTAAAATCACAATTACACAGAACACATTATCAAAATACAGACTAAGAAGAACAAGTTCTTAAAACAAAGCATTATAAAACAATACAGACTAAACGATAACAACATGAATAATAATGAATAAGATGAATGAATAGATAGGTGGATGAAAGAAAGAAACAAGGATGAATAAATTATTGAAAAAATGAATGAATGAGAGAATGAACGAATGAGTCGATGAAATGAGTGAAAGAATGGATGTATCTATGTATGAAGAATGAATGAATGAAGAATGAAAGAATGAATGAATGAGTGGTGAGTGGATGAATGAATAGACTGGTGGGTAGATGAAAAAAAAGAAAAGAAAGAAAGATGAGTCTGATTGACTGACTGGACTGACTGACTGACTGACTGACTGACTGATGACTGACTGAATAAATGAATGAATGAACTGAATAATGATCTTTGTAACAGAAGGATAAAGATTTCAGGCCGAGCGTAGTCTCACAATCTGCCTTTGTCAAAGGAAAGACTGGGGATGCCAGCATTTTCACAGTGTGGTAAAATACAGTAAGCCTTGTCTTTATCTCTCTCCACCTGTATCGATGCGTCTGTCTGTCTGTCTCTATCTGTCTGTCAGTCTGTCTGTCTGTTTGTCGGTCGGTCGGTCTATCTGTCTGTCAGTCGGTCTGTCTGTCTGCCTGTCTGTCTGTCTGTCCGTCTGTCGGTTCTGTCTGTCTGTCTGCACTCACCCCCAAAAAAGTAAAAACAAGGGCACGCGCGCGCGCGCGGGTGTGTGTATGTGTGTGCGTGCGTGCGTGTGTGTGGTGTGTGTGTGTGTGTGTGTGTGTGTGCGTGCGCGCGTGTCGTGTATGCGTGTATGCGTTTCGTGTGTGGTGCACACTAACGCACGCACGTGCTCGCCACCCCCGCCCCACTATTCGTGTCACTACACACACTGTGCATACAACCTCTTAAAAAACGGGTGGTAATAATAATAATTTTTGAAAGGGGTCATTGACTACAGTGTAGGCAGGGCATCTCTCTCCACACGCTGAAACATAAAGGATGGCGACAGATGACTCAGGCAGCGAGATCTGGCATGCGGCTCTGCTGAAATGGATGACAGGTGTTGGTGTGTTCCACAGTTTTGCCAACATAACAACCTTCATGAAAGTTCCAGACCTATATGGCACAATGCTAGAAGGAACGGGGCGGGGGAGAGGAAGGTTAGAGGGCAGGGGAGGGACGAGTCACAGAGAGAGAGAGAGTCTTTGATAATCTTATTTCCAGGGGTGTCAGATAAGCACGAATATGCTTTTTTCTACAAACTGAAGGGAAGAGAGAAAGAAAGAAAGAAAGAGGAGAGAGGAAGAGAGAGAGAGAGAGAGAGGAAGAGAAGAAGAGAGAGAGAGAGAGAGAGAGAGAGAGAGAGAGAGAGAGAGAGAGAGAGAGAGGAGAAAATAAGAAAGAAAGACAGATAGATAGAGCAGAGAGTGATATATATATATATATTACTATAATATATACAGAGAGGAGAGAGAGAGAGAGAGAGAGAGAGAAGAGAGAGAGAGAGAGAGAGAGAGAGAGAGAGAGAGAGAGAGAGAGAGAAGACAGACGAGACAGACAGACGGACAGACAGACAGATAGACAGACAGACAGATGGACAGACAGACAGACAGACAGACAGACACGAAGAGAGAAGAAGAGAGAGAGGAAGAGAATAGTGAAAGATAATGAGATAAGATAGAGATGAGAGAGAAGACAGACAGACAGACAACATGACAGACAGACGGACAGACAGACAGACAGATGGAAGACAGAAGACAGAGAGAGAGAGAGAGAGAGAGAGAGAGGAGAGAGAGGAGAGAGAGAGAGAGAGAGAGAGAGAGAGAGAGACAGACGAAGACAGAAGAAGAAGAGAGAAGACAGAGAGAAGAAGAGGACAGACAGAAGATAGAGAGAAGAGAGAAGAGAGACAGACAGACAGACAGACAGACAGACAGACAGACAGACAGAAAAATAAAAATGGGGAAAGGGAATGGGATGCAGAGTGGCTATATAAATGAAATGTGTGTGTGTGCGTGTGCTGTGTGTGCATGCGTGTGTGCGCGCGCGCGCGGTGTGTGTGTGTGAAAGACAGGGGAAAACGGGGAAAGACAAAGAAGGGATAAGAGTGCCTGATAGTAGAGCTAAGAGAGATAAGTTGCCTTGACATCAAATTATTTTGGCAAGGAAAATCAGCATGAACAACGATAACTATTTCAATAACAAAACTATTAACAACAACAGCAGCAGCTGCAACCAGCAGCAGCAACAGCAGCAGCAGCAACATTGCAAGTCAACTCAGGCAAAAGAGGAACCTTCTCTTGCGATCAAAGTGTGTGTGTGTGTGTGTGTGTGTGTGTGTGTGTGTGGTGTGTGTGTGTGTGTGTGTGTGTGTGTGTGTGTGTGTGTGTGTGTGTGTGTGTGTGGTGTGCTGTGTGTGTGTGGTGTGCGTGTGTGTGTGTGTGTGTTGTGTGTGTGAATGTGTGTGTGTAGATATGTGTGTGTGAATGTTTGTGTGTTGTATGCGTGTAGTGTGCGTGTATGTGTATGTGTGTGTGCACGCTCACACATTCGTAGGTATGCATGTAAGAGCCGGCGTTACTTTGGCTCTGTTGTGTATGTTGGTGTGTTTATTTGCAGGCACGCACATACACATGCGTGCATGCTTTATGTGTATGTTTTACGCGTGCGTGCATGCTTGTCTATTTCCATGGTATGAAAATGATCACGTGGTTAAAGGCATACTCCGTCTGTGTAGGACTACCCCTACCTCCCCATTCACTTAGACTAATTGGATGAAAATCAACAGGCACACACACACACACACACACACACACACACACACACACACACACACACACACACACACACACACACACACACACACACACACACAGACACACAGAGACACAGACAGCACGCACACACAAACACACACACATACGTATCAGATTGCAAACGCATACCTACGCACAAACACATACATACAGACACACAGACACACCCAGACACATGCAGAGACACACAGACACACACACAGACACAGGCACAGACAGACAGACAGACAGACAGACACACACAATCACAAACACAGCCTGTTATGCCAGCGTTCCGCTTGTGTAAAAGAACAACACGGAGTTAAGAGAGAGAGAGAGAGAGAGAGAGAGAGAGAGAGAGAGAGAGAGAGAGAGAGAGAGAGAGAGAGAGAGGAGAGAGAGGAGAGAGAGGAGAGAGAGAGAGTAAGACGAAGAGACAGAGACAGAGGGTACGGAGAGAGAGCAGTGAAGAGACAGAAGAAGAGAAGAGTGAAGAGAAGAGAGAGAGAAGAAGAAAGTAAGAAGAAGAGAAGACAGTAGGAGAAGAGAGAGAGAGGAGAGAGAGAGAGAGTGAAAGAGACAGACGGAGACATGGACAGACAGACAGATACAGAGAGAGAAGAGAGAGAGAGAGAGAGAGAGAAGACAGAGAAGACAGACAGACGAAGAAGAGAGAGAGGACAGACAGACAGACAAACAACAGAACAATAGACAACAACAGAACAGAGGACAAGACAGAAGCTGAAAACTAAAAGCCCCTGTCTCACCCTGCCAAAGAAAGGCAGAGCCCCTATCACGTGTCCTGGCTGTTCAGGGAAAACAGCACATTGATAGGTTGTACGACACACAGCACAACAACACAGACACACACAGCACACAAAACACACGCACGAATAACAAACATACACGCAACGCAACGCACACAACACACACAACACACTCACGCACCCCCAATCACCACCCCAAAAACAGCACACCACACTTACAGCAACTATACACAGACACACACAGACACACTCTGACACAAACAGACAGACAGACAACAGACAGACAGACACACACACACACACACACACACACACACAAACACACACACACACACACACACACACACACACACACACGAGCGCGCGCGCATAAACAAACACACGCACACATACATACACACACACACACGCACGCACGCATAAACAAACACACACACACACAAACACACTCACGCACCCCCACCCCACCCCCAAACACACACTCACGAACATACACATACATACACACATACATACACACATACACGCACACTACACGCACACACAACACACACACACACATACACACACCCACGCACACACACAAACACACACTCAAGCACACACACACACACAAACACACACATACACACACATGCACACACACACACACTCACACACACTCAAGTACACACATAAACACACACAAAAACACACTCACACACACTCACGCACATCCCTCTCCCCCCCACAAACAGACACAGACACAAACACTCATAGACACACTCAGACACACACAGACACACGAGACACACACGACACAAACAAACAAAACAAAACAAAACAAAACAAACAAACAAATAACCAAAAACCGACACGCACTTTACGAAAAACTTAGTACAAAACAAACATGTCAGTTTAAACACACATGTTAAAACTGAGTGGGCGCCAAAAAAATGCGGGCCAAGGTTTCTTTACTACATAGTGCTGAATAAAATACATTACATTCTTTCCCGAGGTATTCGCAAAACAAAGGGGGAATGGGCGGGGTCCGGGTATAGAGGACTTGGCATAGTCCTATGGTCTGAAGCTGGTGTCTATAAAATATATATATACATTTTGGTGAAATATTCAATTAGACATTCATGGGAACTCGCCAAATATTTACACTTTGTGTCGGTATGTTGTAGTTGTGTTCTAGGGTTTTTTTTGTGTGTATGTGTGTGTGTGTGTGTGTGACAAAAATCAGGCCGAGTGACATGTGAGCAACGCGACAGGGCCATGACAGAAAATGGGGTTGGCCTAGAAACCCATCAACAGAAGAAGGCGGGGAGAGCTACAGTAGGATGAAAGGGACCGAAACCAGCAACAACAAAAATTAATGACAGGATGAAAGCCGGTCTTTTGGAAAACAGGGTACTTAAGATAACGATCATCACCATCCCCCACTGGTAACCAACATCAGCCAGGCATGCAGCAGTAGCAGCAGCAGCAGCAGCAGTAGCAGCAGCAGCAGCAGAGCAGCAGCAGCAGCACAGCAGCAACAGGCAGCAGCAGCAACAGCAGCAACACAGAACAGCAGCAGCAAGCAGCAACAGCAAGCAGCAGCACAACAGCAGCAACAGTAACAGCAGCAGCAGCAGCAGCAAAGCTTGTCGGCAGTCAAGGCCTATTTTCCTAGCTGTAAATGTAACGAGAGTGTTGAACCTCCTATCCCTCTCCCAAAAATATGCCTTTGGCCCAGTCCCAACATGGTCGTACGCCCCTCCCACCCTATAACCCTCCTTCCCCACCCCCCCTAAACCCCACCCACAATCCCTCCCCTACCCCAGCCCCACCTAATCTCTTCTCCAGCGGCACACAACCTTGCAGGAACCAGACTATTTTCAGCCTTTCTGGGATTTTAGGGATCCCTGTATTTTATCTGTTCTTTCCTTCCTCCCTCCCCCCCCCTCCCCCTAACGTTACAGCATTCCAGTCCTGTGCATTGCACTTTGTAGTTACATACAGGAGGCTCCGACGCCCCCTATGCCCCCCTAACCCCCAACATCCCCCCAACACCCCCCCCCCCCAAACCTACATAGTCATCAGCCTTCTCCTTCAACTGTATTGCTGTTGTCAGCAGAGGATAAGTCATCCACCCTTGGGGAGGGATGCTGCCACTCCCAAGGTAACGCACGCAGTCTGTGTTCTTTATGACTACACGGTATAATCAGTCATGATGATTTTAGAGGGTTTTTCGCTGACTATGCCTGCTGAAGGAGGATCTATATTAGTGTGATAGGTGAGTTACCGACTACTGAGAGAGAAGGGAGAGGAGTGGAGGAAGCTGGTTCAAAAATCTTCAGTGGTTAAGCCCAGACGGTTGACGAGACTACGGGATAGGTGAAGGTGAAGGCGAAATTGGTTTAGATCCTCATAATTATGATGGTTATGATGACGATAATGGTGATGATTGTTACTGTTGTAATTGTTACTATTATCATTATTATTGTTAATTATGTGGTGTGATGATCTCCAAGGCCAAACCGAGGCTGTCACTATATCACACTTTATAACATCTGCAGACTGACCACTTCAAAATACCAAATAATTTTTGTCAAGGCCAGAACTTTATTCATATGAAAAGAAACACAATGACAGTTTTTCAGATAAGCCCTTTTGTTTGATACAAATTCTTCGTTATGTAATATAATATATATATAATTTTTTTTTTAAAACGCTCCAGAATTTATGAGAGTGCATACATGCAGGTATAGAATTTGTGTAACGGCATCTGGTGCCCATCCCAGAGTTTTTACATTATCATTATTATCATCATCATCATCATCTCTTCTTCTTCTTCTATATTGTTGTTGTTGTTTGTTGTTGTTGTTGTTACCTATTCATTGCAAAACTTAATGATCCCGGTATTATGTCATAGACAGCATGGAGAAATGATGCAGAGAGTGTAAGATTTACTTTGAAAAAACAAAGGAAATAGTCTGGGATGGTGAAAACAGAAAAAAGACATTTGATTTGATTTGATTTGATTTATTCTTTTATATCGAGGATAATGGAATAAGCACTATTGTGCACACACACACACACCACACCACACACACACACACACACACACACACACACACACCAACATACTCACACACACACACACACCAACACACACAATGTTTGTTGTTGTTGTTTTAATTTTTGTTTGCTTTTTCCCCTTTTCTTTCTTTCGTTGGTTTTTTTTTTTTTTTTTTTTGCTAGGGATTTTCTACTTTGTTTTTTGTTGGTTTTTTGTTTTGTTTAGGATTTGATTTTGCTATTGTTTTGATTTTTTTTCTTTTCTTTTCTTTAGATAGATGGCTTGATGGAAAAAAGCAATCGCTGCTTACTCAATGTACCATCTGGAAATAAAAATTTGATTGATTGATTGATTGATTGATTGATACACACTACACACTACA
>CM060332.1:3547142-3552142 GCA_030674155.1 Stramonita haemastoma
AGGAAGAGAGGATGGGGCTCTTGGGGATGAGGACTGGCACACACCCAACAGCTCTAGCTTTCCTGCCCCGTGTTGGTTTCCCCTGCAGGTCTATTCATTGCCCTGTGGCCCGCTTCACCCTGCTGCATTCCAGCCTCACTCAGAGCACACCTTTTCCATCCCTCAAAACACCCTCCACTCTGTGTACCCTCCTCCTCCACCTCTTTACCTGTCTGTCCGTTCCAGCCCAGTGACTGGAATGTTAGTAGTTAAGGGTTTCGTTTTAACGTTTTTGTTGAAAAAAGAAATTTACAAACTTTTTGCGTAATTATGATATTGGAATGAATAGTTACCATGCGGTTGTTGGGGCATGGTAATTTTTCGATTACTCTTTTATTTATTGATTTACTTTTGGTTTGGGTTGGTTTTGGTTTTGATTGTTGTAGTATCTTCAGTTTAACGTCTATTGGCATCTTGTGATTTTAGATTTTGTTGTTAATTTGTGGTCTTTTAGGAGTCAACTTTTTAAAAAGATATTTTGAATAAAGCAATTGAAAAATGAAGATGAACTAATCTCTATTGTTGTGTGTTTCAGTTTGTTTTTATGTGTATTATACTTATCTAAAAAATTAGTTTTTGAAAAACAAACTTTTATTGAAAACTAGCATACAAGAGATACAGCGAAGAGTTTTTACTAATTATTTCAAGTCTGTCCACTGATAGACTACATGCAACAGACGCCCACTTACATCAGTAAAACATACACCGACTGTTCATTAACAGATGTGAAAGCTCCACTTTCGATAGTTCTTTGCTTGGCTGTAGCAATCAAAAAACAGCTAACATCAAAGCGTAACTCGCCAACACTTCGCAAGAAAGGCTACACTCCAACATTTAGCCTTCAGATCATGTAGTATCTTCTATAGAGTGCTGGTCTAACAAATGTCTGCTGATTTTCACAGTTATTTTTTAAAGTATGAAAAAAATGCATTGCGTACTTAATTTTTTGGGATTGAGGACATAGAGCAATACCAGGTTAGTCACGAGAAAGTTGGAAAAAGATCATCAAATGAGGATTGCTTGTGTTCTTACAGTGTTGACCCCGTGCATGCATATTTTGTGGTATGGAAACTAGCAGACGACCAAGGACTGATGAGGTTCAATGTTTGCCAACCCCCCAAAAAAAACAACAACAAAACAACACCAAAACAACAACAACAAAAATTCGAACCTACCAAAAATTGTGCACAAAATCACATGAATGTTGAGTCAGAGGCCAGTCTTTCACACACTTAAAAAAGTGTCTTTATTCCTATAGATGCCTTAGTAAAAGTACGTGCGGTATAAATGCATGCAAGAGTGATTATAGGAAAACAGAACAAAAATGGCCCCAAAATGAAAGGTGGTGTGTAGCCAGAATACCGCCCACAAAGCGCTGACAGGTAATTCCTCACCCCGTAGGCACCTCCTATCCTCAGAGCAGCAGCCTTACCTGTGTAGCGGTGGTGCTTACTCCTGTGGTTCTCTCTGCGTGGCCAGCTGCCATGTTCATAATAACTAACAATAACTAACAACACCAACAATAACAACCCTCCCTTCCAACTTTACGGTCAGTGCATTCTGACATGGTTGTCATCATCATCCTTCAACCCCCCCCTCCCCCCACACTTGGCCCCCCCTCCCCCCCCCCCCACACACACACAGCAGCATGATCTCCCCTGCAAGCCGTCATCAACATCCATCCTATCTATCTCTGACCGTGGAGACTTCAAAGGGAGGTAAGGACGGACAGCAAACGCGCGAGGTGTTTCAGCATTTCTTTTCTTTTCTTTTCTTTCTTTCTCTGTTCAGGTGAAAGGAGGAAGAGGGAGAAAGAGGAGGAGGTGGGTTGTGGTGATGATGATGGGGGTTGGGGGTGGATGGAGGCGAACTGGTGTAGTAGGAAGGGGGAAGGGTGGGTGGGAGGGGGGAAGGGGAGGAGGGGGTAGTTACGGGGGCCGCAGTTGGGGGTCAGAGAGAGATGTACGTTATATGATCAGTTGTGTAGCGGTGCTGACACACAGCTGTTCTGCTTCATAAGTTTCCTGTCAGCACTCACCGCTAGTGGTTTAGTAGTAGTAGTAGTAGCAGTAGTAGTGCCAGGTGATGTGTTGCAGGGTACCGTTTTATTTTCAGTGGTGTGGATGATGATGATGATGATGTGGTGGTGAAGGGGTAAGAGGGTTGGGGTGTGGATGTGGGGGTGTGGAGATTGGGGTAGGGGGAGGAGAGGAAGTGTGTGAGTGTGTTTGTGTGTGGGTGAGAGAGAGAGAGAGAGAGAGAGAGAGAGAGAGAGAGAGAGAAGAGAGAGAGAGAGAGAGAGAGATGAAGAGAGAGAGAGAGAGATTGCTCTCGCAAAGTCCAACTAGAATCAACAGAGAGAAAAAAAGAAACGCAGAAACAGCAACAAGTGTTCTTAATAAAATAAAAAAAAAACTAAACCCCCAGTCACTGAAACAGGTGTGGCCAATGTGTTCTTACGCGAATAGATCTGGGTGAAGATGAAACCAAAATAAACCTTATGTTTGGGAGGGGGGGGGGGGGGGGGGGTGGAGAGGGGAGGGAGGGGGGTAGTTGGCAATTTTTTTCTTCTTTTTCTTCTCAAATATCAGCTTTAGAAACGTTTTGTTCACTGCACAAATCTGTCACTACTGCTGCTGCTGCTGCTTTTACTATTATTAGAATTACTACTACTACTACAAACAACAATAATTACTACTTCTGCTGTTACTACTACAACTCCTGTTGGTACTGCTACTCCTGTTGCTGCTGCTGCTGCTGCTGCTGCTGCTGCAGCTACTACTACTACTACTACTACTACTACTTACTACTACTACTACTACTACTACTACTACTACTACTACTACTACTACTACTCTCCTCCTCGTCCTCGTCCCCTACAACCACACGTAGTAGCTGCCTGCAGGCAGACACATGTGGAACGGCAGCAGGGGCCTCAGAAGACAAACGGGTGGATGGGGTAAGTTGGTACCTACCCAAACAGACAGGAGCAGTTAAAAAGAAAAAAAAAAAAAAAAAAAAAAGAAAAGGAAACCTCTCGGGTCGAGCATTCTCAGGTTTCGGGCGCACTAGGTCGTTTCTATTTGTGTGCCTTTTGCACCGCCCTGCCTTTCATGGTGCTCTTTCGCGCATAGGGTGTGAGCATAGGCAGAGTGTCAGACTGATTGACTGACAGACAGACAGACAGACAGACAGGCAAGAAAGAGGAAGAAGAGGATGACGATGAAGAAGAAAAATACGGAGGATGAGTAGAAGAAGAATTTGAAGAAGAATCTGAAGACTTTGAAGAAAAGTTTGAAAGAGAATTTGAAGAAGAAGAAGGTGAAGATGAAGATGAAGATGAAGATGAAGAAGAAGAAGAAGAAGAAGAAGAAGAAGAAGAAGAAGAAGAAGAAGAAGAAGAAGAAAGAAACCCCATAATAATAAGAAAAAGAAGAACAAGACACATATCCCTCCCAATAACCAACCATCCAACCGACTATCCTAAGTCTTGACCCGGAAATTAACAAATTTTCTATCATGTAATACAATGAACCGGAAGTTTGATTTTTGTTCCGTCCTAAAAGTGAAATACAGCAAAAAGTCACCAAGCAAACTAGCTTCTGAGTTATAGCGCTTTTGAAGAAATCAATTTGGCTTAACTGTCATTCAAAGACTGTGAGCGGAAGTTGCGCAAAAAGCAAAAATTGGTAAAAAAAAAAGTAATTGGTGTAATAATTTGTGGTCATGTGGGGTGTGTTTCTGAATTGTTTTGTACTCTATTTGAAAAATAAAAAATATTATAAAAAAGGCAAAAAAACAAACAAACAAACAAACAAAGTCATGATTAATGATGAGGAAGTTCAAGCCAAGTGCGAGAAACTTAACGTGCAATTTGCCAGAGTAGATTTTGGCAAATCACACACACACACACACACACACGCACGCACGCACGCACGCACGCACGCACGACACACACACACACACCCATCTAGGCATTTTTTTTAAAACCTCGTGTTACTTCGAAAACAAAAACAAAAAAAATAATTTATAACTGCAGTAATGCGAACGTCGACAAAAACAATCAGCAAAAAAACACACATGATGACCCCCCCCCCCTCCCTCTCTCTCTCTCTCTGTCTCTCTCTCTCTCGCTCTCTCTCCCCTCTCACTGTCTCTCTCTCTGTCTCTCTCTCTCCTGTCTCTCTGCTCTGTTCTGTCTCTCTCTTGTCTCTCGTCTGTCTCTCTCATGTCTTCTCGTCTCGTCTCTCTCTCTCTTGTCTTCTCTCTCTGTCTCTCTCTCTTGTCTCTCTCTCTCTGTCTCTCTCTCTGTCTCTCTCTCTGTGTCTCTCTCTCTCTGTTCTCTCTCTCTGTTCGTCTCTCTCTCTGTCTCTCTCTCTCTCTCTTCTGGTCTTCTTTCTCTTCTGTGTCTCTCTCTCTCTCTGTCTATCTCTTTTGTGTCTCTTCTGTCTCTGTCTCTGTCTCTCTCTCTGTGTTCTCTCTCTCTCTACCCTTCACCCAGTGCAGTTTTTTTCCCGTTCCAGTAATGCAGTTGCTTCCGTCTATGTTTTCCTGGGTGGTCCACATGTGTGTGTGTGTGTGTGTGTGTGTGTTGTGTGTGTGTGTGTGTGTGTGTGTGTGTGTGTGTGTGTGTGTGTGTGTGTGTGTGTGATGTGTGTGTGTGTGTATGTGTGTGGTGTGTGTGTGTGTTGTTGTGTGTTGTGTGTGTGTGTGTGTGTGTCTTTGTGTGTGATTTGTGTGTGTTATTGTGTGTTGTGTGTAAGTCGAAGTCATTAAATTTTTTCGATGTGTGTGTGTGTGTGTGTGTGTGTGTGTGTGTGTGTGTGTGTGTGTGGTGTTGTGTGTGTGTGTACAAATATGCGTCAGTCTATGCATCCGAGTATGTGAATTGTGTGGATGAATGACTTTCATTGTTTCTGTCTCCGCACTGTCTGTCACTGGTCATCTGTCTGTCTGTCTGT
>CM060332.1:3563120-3573120 GCA_030674155.1 Stramonita haemastoma
TCTGTATCTCTCTGTCTGTGTCCCTCTGTCTGTCTTTGTCTCTGTTTGTCTGCCTCTCTCTCTCTAAATGCTTACTCTGTTACCCTTGAAAAATAAAGATTATTCTCTCTCTCTCTCTCTCTCTCTCTCTCTCTCTCTCTCTCTCTCTCTCTCTCTCTCTCTCTCTCTCTCTCTCTCTCTCTCTCTCTCTCTGATCTGCTTCAGGTAAATTTACTGGAAGTGTTAAGCACTTCTCGGTTATTACTGAGAACAGACGAAGCTCTGTAGTTCAGAAAACTGTTTCCACATCTTGAACTTCTTACAGCACTGCTGCATCTGTTATGAGAGAGCAGTAGTAGTAGGGGGAGGGAAAAATATATATATAGAGAAATATATATACATATATAGATGAATATATATGATATATATATATATATGTATGAATATGTATGCACATATATATATATATATCATATACAATATTACCGCACTTCTTGGGGCACAAGTTTTTGTTCATGATCATGAACACGGTTGCTTTGCATAACAATAACCCCAGCTTACTGCAACTTGGAGTGACACAAATAAAACGAGAGCAAAGTAGAAAGGGAAAGAATTAGGGAGAAGGGAAACAATTCAAAAAAATAAACAAAAATGATACGTAGCGGTAACACCAGACGAAACTTACAGACGTAAAAAAAAGAGAAAGAAACCCTGACGAATAGAGCAAAGAACATCAAAAAGCATTACTTCCCTAAAAAAAATACTTAAAAACATAACCCACAGAAAATGAATTTCAAGAAAAAGAGACAAGGGCGACAACATTCACAAAAAAGAGTTGCAGCAGATAAAAATATGCGGGAAAAAAAAACAAACGAAAGAGAAAACCAGGAGTAGTAACTCTAATTGGGAAAAGAAAGTCGAAATGAATTTACATTTTGAAATTACATCAATTTCATTATGCACAGAAAAGCACAGAATCTAACGTAGTAAAATTCAAAGGAGAAGAAGAAATGAAGAAGAGGAATTTCAAGAAAAGCAATTTGAAGAAGAAGAAGAAGAAGAATTTGAAGAAGATGAAACATTTAAAGAAGAAGAGCGAGAAGAAGAAGAAAAAGACTTTAAAGAAGAAGAAGAAGAAGAACTTGAAGAAGAAGAATTTAAAGAAGAAGAAGAATTTAAAGAAGAAGAAGAAGAAGAATTTGAAGAAGAGGAAGAAGAAGAAGAAGAAGAAGAAGAAGAAGAAGAAGAAGAATTTGAAGAAGAGGAAGAAGAAGAACGTCTAAGAGACCAACCAAAATGAAGAGAATAAAGAAGTAAAGAAACGAAAAAAAAAGGGAAAAGTTATGATCTAAAAGAAGAAGAAGAGAAACGCCTAAAGGACCAACCAAAATGGACGAAACAAAAAAAGAAGAAAAGAAAAAAAAGAGGAAAAGTAAAAATCTAAGAGTAATGATCTCTCACTAATAAGTAAGAACATCTCACTTAAAAAAAAGTTTCAAAGAAAATAGAAAGAAATAAGAAATTCTTATTTCAAATTAAAAAACAACAACAACAAACAGACAAACAAACAAAACAACTTGTGTCCAAACTTACCGTCATGATTCCAGCTGCTTAGGATTCCCCTCTCTTTTTTTCCTGCTCGTTCGCACGCACGCGCCTCCCAAACCGGTTCTCTATCAGTCAGTCCGTCTGTCGGTCTGTCCTGATCGGCTTCACTCTGCTGCCTGCTTCGAGCTCCAGCCTCTCTCTCTCCTCACCGCTGTCGGCACACAGTCAACCAACCAACCAACCAACCAACCAACGAACCCCTGTACTGTAACACCCCAACAGCCAGTGAGACTCCGCGCTTGCAAGCCAAACCATGAAAAGCTGCAACTTTCCTCCCCTCTCCATCAGCCCCCCCCCCCTTCTCTCTCTCTCTCTCCTCTCTCTCTCTCTCTCTCTCTCTCTCTCTCTCTCTCTCTCTCTCTCTCTCTCTCTTCTCTCTCTCTCTCTCCTCTCTCTCTCTCTTGCCGGCTTTTACATCCCTCCTTCTTCCTCCCCCTCCCATCTCTCTCTCTCTCTCTCTCTCTCTCTCTCTCTCTCTCTCTCTCTCTCTCTCTCTCTCTCTCTCTCTCTCTCTCTCTCTCTCTCCATCCCTATGTGTCCCCGCCCACCTTTCTGTTCCAAGTTTTCGGCAGCCGGAGGAAATTATGCTGAATAGCTAAAACAGATTGGCTTGAAAGAGTTAACTGGTGGAGGGAGGGAGAGAGATGGATATTCCTGGATCCAATAACCAAAATTGTGTATAATTATTAGTTTCTGTGTCATCTGTGTGTTTTGACGTGTGTTGGCCAGTATGATGTTTTTTTGTCTGTGTCTTTGGTTGAGATTTTCTTCTGGTTGTTGTTGTTATTCTTCTGTGTCTGTGCTCTCCTGTTCGTTTTTGTATGTAAAGGCTACTTGATAGTCTTTGAAGGGAGTTTGTGTATGGAGAGAGAGAGAGAGAGAGAGAGAGAGAGAGAGAGAGGAGAGAGAGAGAGGAGAGAGAAGAGAGAGAGAGAGAGAGATCAAATCAAATCAAATCAAATCGAATCGAATCAAATCAAAAACTTTATTTCCAGATGGTACATTGAGTAAGCAATAAATTTGCTTTTTTTCATCAAGCCATCTATCTAGCAAAAAAAACCAAAAACCAAAATCAAAACAAAACAAAACAAAAAACCCCCAACAAACAAACAAAAAACACAACAACAAAACAAAACAAGAAAAAAAAGCACTTAAACAAAAAGCTCGTAACCATAGAACAGACAACTAAACAGAAATGAAGCAGCAAGCAAACAAGCAAAGTACAACCGAGAAAAATCCACCCAAAAATATTTAGCTACAACATTGTTACGAGAGAGAGAGAGAGAGAGAGAGAGAGAGAGAGAGAGAGAGAGAGAGAGAGAGAGAGAGAGAGAGAGAGAGAGAGAGAGAGAGAGGAGAGAGAGAGAGAGAGAGAGATGAGAGATGAGAGAGAGAGAGAGAGAGAGAGAGTAAATGAATGAATGATAATTTATTTTTATAATGATAATCTTTTTTTTCACGGGCTAAGAGAAAGTATTCACATACTGTTTTCAATCCGCACTTGTCATGATAAAGGGAATATAAAACAACAAAAAACACAAAAACAACAGCAATAAAAAGAAAGAAAAGAATCAAACAAAAAAACAAAAAAAAATCAACAATTAACCCCATACAAACAACAGCCAATGAAACAAATATACAAAAAAAGTAATAGCAACCCATACCCCACAAAAACCACTATCCCAACAACAAATGTTCAACCTATGATTTTAAAAAATACAAAAGGAGACAGTGGTATACATTAAACAAAGCACGATCCCCAACTGATACATTTTTAATTATTGAACAAAAGGGTAATATGTATTCAATAAACACATAAACCCAATGACCAACATTAATGTTAAGAGAGATACACTGTATGCATACGTGTTGGAAGACGGGACAGGAAACTAGGATGGCAATGTCTGGTAAAGCAAAGTTAGACTTTCTCTCAAAAACTGGTAAAAAAAATTACAGAAAAGTTGAAAACGTAACATGTGCTTTGCACAATCGTAGATAAACAATGAGGGACAAGATAGCTCATTAATCAGAACACTCACTCTCCCAAAGCTAAGATTAAGCAGTGTCGAGCGTGGTTACCAAGAGGATGGCTGACCGTTCATGCGCCTTGGCTTCAGTACAGTCCCCCATCGTTAAAATCAACCAGCTGTAAATGGGTACCTGCCCACTATCTATCTATCTATCTATCTATCTATCTATTCTATCTATCTATCTATCTATCTATCTATCTATCTATCCTATCTATCTATCTATCTATCTATCTATCTATCCCTAAGTCTGGCGACCGTGGGGGCACCCCTGAAGACTTGACAACCAGTTCCCTCCACTCCTCTCTCCGCTCTTCATCTCCCAAAGCTTTGTTGAGTTCTAGGCCTGTCCATTCGCCGATGCTGTCCTCCCATAAGGTAAAGCAGGGAGGGAGAGGAGATGGACGCCGCCCTCAATAGGCTGGCCCCTAGAGAAGCTGAGGTCTCTGACAAAGTTTTGTAGAAAAAGTCACTCTCTAACTGGCTCCAGTCCCTAGTTATGACCACTCATGGTTGGTAACAGCTAGCAGGCTTCTTTCCCAGCATGTGTGAGTGCTAGTGCAGTCACTGTCAATGTCCAAACACACTCCCCCTTCCTTTTCACTGCACAGTGTGGATGACAGCAGTCTTTCACTATCTGTCCAGTGGTTAGAGTCCTGAGGTTCCAATTTAACGGCCCGTGTTCGAGCTAACACAGAGAAGACCAATCAAGGTTTTTTTCGTTTTTTTTTCTCCTGGAGTTTGTGTCAGTACTGACTCCACTCGCATGAAAGTTCTTCAGATGAGCCTGTAAAGCAATGTCCTGTGTGCGACCACACGCATATTATCTTGCGCACACGCTAAAACCTACCCTGCCTGTGAAAGAGTAGACCATTTATGCCAGTTAAAAACAGATGGCAAAATATCTATGTATTTATCTATGTATCTATCTATGTATATCTATATCTCTCTCTCTATAATCTATGTGTGTGTATGTATATGTATATATGTATATGTATATAAAACACCCTGGCTGTTACCCGGAATATGCACTCTGACTCACTCACTCCAGCTGGGGATCACTGTGAGATTGTTAAGTACACATGCTTAATGAGAAGTTCGCTTGAATGTCTTGTTTCCGTTTAAGCAGCCATATTCCAGCTTCAGAGCATAACTATTTTCATCTTGAAAGGAGAGTGCAGGTTTGTTATGCTAAGGCCCTATCATGGTTGAAGACAATCTCAGATTAAGGCAGTGCATCAATTTACTGTAGGCCTTGGTCTCCTCGGGGGCGGGTAGCTCAGTGGTAATAGCACTCGCTTTCCCCCAGCGAAAGTTAAGCAGCTTCCAGCGTGGTTACCAAGTGAATTGGTGACCATTTACGTGCCTTGGCTTCAGTACAGTTCCCCAGTTCATCCAACCGTAAAGGGGTACCTGCCCTCTTTATGGTCAGGGAAGGGAAAGCAGAGAGAGAGAGAGAGAGAGAGAGAGAGAGAGAGAGAGAGAGAGAGAGAGAGAGAGAGAGAGGAGGAGAGTAGAGAGAGAGAGAGACGAGAGAGAGAGAGAGAGAAGAGAGAGAGAGAGAAGAGAGAGAGAGAGAGAGAGAGAGAAGAGAGACAGAAAAGACAGAGACAGACAGACAGAGAGACAGAGACACAGAGACAGAGCAGAGAGACAGAGAGACAGAGAGAGGAGATGGGTGCCGCCCTCAAACTGCTGGCCCCTGGAGAAGCTGAAGTCTCTGATGCTTTGCTCCCCTACGACCACATAGATTATGGGAACACCTTTTACCTTTTACCTCGGTAATTTAGCTGATATCAATAACAGACACAGCTTTGGACGTGGGGTCATGTCATTTATGTTCACACCTGTCATATATACACAGTGCTGATTTTGGACCTTATCTCAAAAGTGTCAGCATTTGCTCTGCAAAGAGAGTGCGCGCACTACACGCACTTGTATATACCATCTTCCTGCTGCATGTGTGGGGAGCATATGTCCAACCCTCCTAATGTCAGATAAATGTGAAGTCATTTGTAATATTCCGTTTATTTAAATATGTAAAATGTGTACAATTCTTCATTGTACTTAAAAAAAACAACTTTTAATCTAAATTCTATACTCCTTACCTAAGAAATTGTTCTCTTTTTTTGTTTACCCCGAAGAAGGGGAGGATGAAAATGTGGATATTGCAGATGACGTCATACTAACCCCACTTTTGAAGGGCTGAACATGCATCACTCACATTCATGCGAGGTATGTACCCTGACTGTGTACCCAGTCAAAGAGTAAAGGGTGGTGGTGGTGGTGGGAAGGAGGGGCTGAAGGGGGCTGACAGGGAGTTTCTGGATGAAATGGGGGAGAGGGAAGGAGGATGGAGAGAAGGATAGGAGGAGGGTGTTTGGAGGTAAAGCGTGGGTGTGACTGGGTTTTGGCTAGGAGCAGATTGTACGTGTAGACCATTCTTCTTATCCCGTGGGTTTTTTTTTTTTTTTTTTTTTACTGTGACTGGCATTGTCAGATGGTGTTTGCCTGTAAACTAGAAAGGGATTTTTTTTTTAGAGTGTAAGGACATAAATCATATTTATTTCTGCACAAACTGTAACAGCTTTAACTAAACCTTTGGGTATTTGCAAGACAGACACTGAGGCACACAGGCAGACACACAGACAGACACACAGACACACTCACTCACTCTACCTGTCTGTCTATCTGTCTGTCTGTCTGTCTATCTGTCTCGTCTCCGTCTCTGTCTGCCTGTCTGTCTGTCTGTCTGTTCTCTGTCTGTCTGTCTGTCTGTCTGTCTGTCTGTCTGTCTGTCTGTCTTCTCTCTCTCTCTCTCTCTCTCTCTCTCTCTCTCTCTCTCTCTCTCTCTCTCCTCTCTCTCTCTCTTTGATTCACTGAGCCTTCTTTGTATGTCCTTAAAAAAGAAGAAGAGAAAAAAAAACTTTTTCAGGGGGGAAACCCTACGTAGGCGGTACAGCGCAAGGAACTGAAACCTTCTCCAAGTTGGTCACACACAGTGCCAGCATCCCGCTATCAGCCCTAGAAAAGGGTGTTCCGGCAGACATTTGGCCCTTTCTTTCTCTGTAATTCGCACTAATGCAATTATACTTTGCTAGATAGAAACCATGCCATTGTTAACTGTCACCTGTTGCACTTAGTGCAGGAAATTTGTAATTTTATGTCGTTTCACTCTAAAACTGCTTGCGTTCCTTGGCTTCAGTACAGTTTCCCATTTCACCCAAATGTCAATGGGTACCTGGCCTCTTTAGAGTCAGGGAAGGTAAAGCAGAGAGGGAGAGGAGATGGGCGCCGCCCTCAACATGCTGACCCCTAGAGAAGCTGAGGTCTCTGATGCCTCGCTCCCTTCCGACCACATAGGTTATGAGACACCTTTACCTTTACCTACTCTAAAACTTTTCAGCTGAGAGGTGGTTTTTAGAAGGTTGTTCGGGGTCATTTGGAAGAAAAGAAAAACAAATAAAAGCAAACTACACAAACTGCGAACAATAAAAAAACCCTCTGATATTAATCCTAAATGAAAGGAAATGAATACACGTAGCCCATACACTACGAAACCGAGAAACAGACCTCACGAAGACTGTACTGTCTTTCAAGGCAAGACTGAGGCAAAAACAAAAAACGGCAGACCACCAGCTTCTCTCAGTGGCAACATCACCACAGAATCCTATGGCCTGAGAATCCATGAAGTCAGCAGGGCCAGTGAAGACAGGAGCACATGGAGAAGCAGGATCATGTCGGTGTCATTGGGTGTCACAGCGACCATTTTATTTATTTATTTATTTACCTATTTATTTATCTATTTATTCATCTATTCTTTTATGTCGAGGATAATGTACCGGGTACGGGTACCGGGTGACGCCGACAGGTGAGAGAGGTGAGAGAGATGCTTGAAATGTTACGTTAGGATTATCTTCATGTGTGACAAACTTCAAATCACAAAATCTCTGAAGTCGAAGTATGGGTGCCTATATTAGCGCAGATGCTGAGAACAGTCATGCACGTTAACTTTTCGTGAAGTGTGTACTTACAGTCTTAAAGGGATTCCCAGCTGTGATGAATAAGAACCCTCAGGGTGTGTCTCCTCTAGCTGAAGTTAAGAAGTTTTGAGCGTGGTTACCAAAGTGGTTGGGTGACCATTCGCGTGCCTTTGGCTTCAGTAAGGCGCCCAGTTCACCCAGCTGTAAATGGATAACTATCTTCTCTAGGTCAGGGAAGGTAAAGAAGCGAGGGAGAGGAGATGGGTGCCGCCCTCAAAATACTGGCCCCTAGAGAAGCTGAGGTCTGTGATGCCTTACTCCTCAACAACCGCATAGGCTATGGGACACCTTTACCTTTGACCTTTTTTAATCAAGGCAAGAGCCGGATAAAAATAAGGATGTGAATGCTTATTGAAAAACAGTGATCGTTCATTCATTCATTCAGTCATTTAGTCAGTCAGTCAGTCAGTCAGTCAGTCAGTCAGTCAGTCAGTCAGTCAGTCAGTCAGTTCTTCTCTATAATACAGCTTTCGTTTTGTTTTCAGACCCCACTAAAATCAAATATAAACAAAACTACCCCCTCCAGCCCCCCCCCTTTCACCCCCTGACCACCAGCATCATACATTATTTACTCGCACATCCTCACAACCCATTAATTAGCAACACAACACAACCTGTACTCCTCTGACAAAATTGACCGCAACCACAGAATGGAAGGACAACGAGTTAAAAAAACAACAAAAAACAAGGGGAAGGGTTCGATGGGGGGAGTGGTGGAGGGAGAGGGGCTGAGATGGGATGAGGGTGATGAAAGGTGCATGGGGGACAAGAGTAGGGAATGGGGGGTGGGGGGGGGGGGGGCTGTTGGAAAGGGCAGTTGGGCATTTTCCAATGTCCATTTGCCGGTGTCAATCATCGAGGCTCGGACTTCATGAGCTCTTTAGTCTAGACAGTTTCTGTCCTTGAAACAGAGAGGAGAGAGAGAGAGAGAGAGAGAGAGAGAGAGAGAGAGAGAGAGAGAAGAGAGAGAGAGAGAGAGAGAGAGAGACGCACACACACATAAACACACACACACACACACACACACACACACACACACACACACACACACACACACACACACCCCACACACACACACACACACACACACACACACACAGAGTAAAAGACAGGAACTTCTAAAACATACTGATGGCCCCCAACACTGACATGACATGAGCACACACTAAAAAATGGAAAGAAGAGCATCAGACCTCAGCTTATTTATTTTTAGCCCTCAGAGGAAAAATAAGGTTTATACTGAGGTAGACAGAGAGAGACAGAGACACAGAGAGACAGACAGACAGACAGACAGACACACTTCTCTCTCTCTCTTACACACACACTTAAACACACACACACTTACACACGTACACACACATACACACACACAACTCACCCCCCTCCACACACACACACACACACACACACACACACACACACACACACACACACACACACACACACGCACACACACACACACACCTCACCCCCCCCCATCCCTACCTCCACACACACACACACATACAGAATAAAAGAGAGAAACTTCTAAAACATACCAATGCCCCGAAACACTGACATGACATAAGCAAAACAAAATTAATGGAAAGAAGAGCATCAGACCTCAGCTTATTTATTTTTAGCCCTATCTCTCACAGGAAAAATAAGGTTTATACTGAGGCAGACAGGTGGGCGATTCATACATACAAACGCCACGCTTGAAATAACAACAAATAAACACACCATTATGCTCCGGTGTAGGAGTGATGCGCGCGCGCGTATGTGTGTGTGTGTGTGTTTGTGTGCAAACATGTATACACACATATAGACATACGCACCCACACCTGCACACAAGCACGCACACATACACAGATACACGCAAACACACATATAAACACACACAGACACACACAAACACACAGAAACACGCACAGACACAGACACAGAGACACACGCGCGCGTGCTCGCGCACATATATACACAGACACACAGACACAGACACACAGACACGGACACACAGACACACAAACGCACACACACACGCGTGTGTTACAGAAGTGTGTGTGTGTGTGTCTTTATCTGTATGTCTGTGTGTCTGTGTGTGTCTGTGTGTGTCTGTGTGTGTAAGCCTCTTTGATTGTGAAAAATGTGCTATAATCGTACGTTAGGGGTGTGTAATTTAATAGCAATCACTGATATTATCAGAATCATCATTTTTCTTGCTACTCTGATTACCACGAACTACACAGAGAGAGAGAGAGAGAGAGAAGAGAGGAGAGAGAGGAGAGAGAGAGAGAGAGAGAGGAGAGAGAGAGAGAGAGAGAGAGAGAGAGAGAGAGAGAGAGAGAGAGAGAGAGACAGACA
>CM060332.1:3604301-3611801 GCA_030674155.1 Stramonita haemastoma
TGCTTCACCTCTGATTCCACACTGACGGCGTGTTTGTGCTTCACCTCTGATTCCACACTGACGGCGTGTGTGTGCTTCACCTCTGATTCCACACTGACGGCGTGTGTGTGCTTCACCTCTGATTCCACACTGATGGCGTGTGTGTGCTTCACCTCTGATTCCACACTGAGCGTGGTGTTGTGCTTCACCTCTGATTCCACACTGATGGCGTGTGTGTGCTTCACCTCTGATTCCACACTGAGGGCGTGTTGTGCTTCACCTCTGATTCCACACTGACGGCGTGTGTGTGCTTCACCTCTGATTCCACACTGACGGCGTGTGTGTGCTTCACACCTCTGATTCCACACTGACGGCGTGTGTGTGCTTCACCTCTGATTCCACACTGATGGCGTGTGTGTGCTTCACCTCTGATTCCACACTGAGGCGTGTGTGTGCTTCACCTCTGATTCCACACTGACGGCGTGTGTGTGCTTCACCTCTGATTCCACACTGACGGCGTGTTTGTGCTTCACCTCTGATTCCACACTGACGGCGTGTGTGTGCTTCACCTCTGATTCCACACTGACGGCGTGTTGTGTGCTTCACCTCTGATTCCACACTGATGGCGTGTTTGTGCTTCACCTCTGATTCCACACTGACGGCGTGTGTGTGCTTCACCTCTGATTCCACACTGATGGCGTGTTTGTGCTTCACCTCTGATTCCACACTGACGCGTGTGTGTGCTTCACCTCTGATTCCACACTGACGGCGTGTGTGTGCTTCACCTTGATTCCACCTGATGGCGTGTGTGTGCTTCAACCTCTGATTCCACACTGAAGGCGTGTGTGTGCTTACACCTTGATTCCACACTGACGGCCGTGTTGTTGTGTTCACCTCTGATCCACACTGTATGGCGTGTTGTGCTTCACTCTGATTCAACACTGAAACGCGTGTGTGTGCTTCACTCTGATTCCACACTGATGGCGATGTGTTGCTTCACTTGATTCCACACGAAGGTCAGTGTGTGTGACTTCACTCTGATTTACAAACTGAAAGGCGTGTGTGGCTCACCTTGATTCCACACTGCAGAAGCGTGTGTGTGCTTCACTCTGATCCACACTGATGGCGATGTGTCAGTCACCTCTGATTCCAACTGAATGACGTGTGTGATGCTTCACTTGATTCACACTGAGGGTGTGTGTGCTTCACCTCTGATTCACACTGATCCGATGTGTGTGATGATCACCTCTGATATCCCACTGATGGCTGATGTGAGTTCACTCGATTCCACAACTGATCGGCGGTTGTGTGTCACCTCTGATTCCACATGATGCGTGTGTGCTTCACCTCTGATTCCACACTGATGGCGTGTGTGTGCTTCACCTCGATTCCACACTGATGGTGATGTGATGCTGTCACTCTGATTCTCACACTGATGATGGTGTGGCTTCACCTCTGATATCACATGATGGCGTGTACCTCTGATTCAATGATGCGTGTTGTGCTTCAACTCTGATTCCACACTGATGGCGAATGTAGTGAATAGACTTCACCTCTGATTACATGATGCGTAGTAAAGTCATGTCTGCAATCTGATTCTCACATGAATGGCGTGTGTGTGCATTCACTCTGATCAAAAGACGGCAGTATGAATGTGCTCACCTGATTCCAACAACAAGGTCTTGTGCTTACTCTGAATTCCAGACTGATGACGTGTTTGTGTCATCGAAAAGACAGGTTTTGTGCTATCACTCTGATGATGATACCAGATCATGGTGCATACCTACTGAATGAATGCGTACCATGTCAGACAAACGATCCATACCTACAATCGACCGATAACGTAGAAAAACAGATCCTAGTACTGAAGAGATAACGTAGAAAAAAGGTCCATAGTACTGAATGACGATAATACTGTCAGAAAAAAATCATATATCTGAATGATGATAGACTGTCAGAAAAAAGGTGCCATAGTACTGAATGATGATAGACTGTCAGAAAAAAAGGGTCATAGTACTGAATGATGATAGACTGTCAGAAAAAAGTCCTAGTAGATATCTGAATGATGATAAACTGTCAGAAAACAGGTCCATAGTACTGAATGATGATAGCACTGTCAGAAAAAAGATCCATAGTATCTGAATGATGATAGACTGTCAGAAAAAAGATCCATAGTACTGAATGATGATACACTGTCAGAAAAAAGATCCATAGTACTGAATGATGATACACTGTCAGAAAAAAGATCCATAGTACTGAATGATGATAGACTGTCAGAAAAAAGATCCATAGTACTGAATGATGATAGACTGTCAGAAAAAAGATCCATAGTACTGAATGATGATAGACTGTCAGAAAAAAGATCCATAGTACTGAATGATGATAGACTTCAGAAAAAAGATCCATAGTACTGAATGATGATAGACTGTCAGAAAAAAGATCCATAGTACTGAATGATGATAGACTGTCAGAAAAAAGATCCATAGTACTGAATGATGATAGACTGTCAGAAAAAAGATCCATAGTACTGAATGATGATAGACTGTCAGAAAAAAGATCCATAGTACTGAATGATGATAGACTGTCAGAAAAAAGATCCATAGTACTGAATGATGATAGACTGTCAGAAAAAAGATCCATAGTACTGAATGATGATAGACTGTCAGAAAAAAGATCCATAGTACTGAATGATGATAGACTGTCAGAAAAAAGATCCATAGTACTGAATGATGATAGACTGTCAGAAAAAAGATCCATAGTACTGAATGATGATAGACTGTCAGAAAAAAGATCCATAGTACTGAATGATGATACACTGTCAGAAAAAAGATCCATAGTACTGAATGATGATAGACTGTCAGAAAAAAGATCCATAGTACTGAATGATGATAGACTGAGTCAGAAAAAAGATCCATAGTACTGAATGATGATAGACTGTCAAAAAAAGATCCATAGTACTGAATGATGATAGACTGTCAAAAAAGATCCATAGTACTGAATGATGATAGACTGTCAGAAAAAAGATCCATAGTACTGAATGATGATAGACTGTCAGAAAAAAGATCCATATACTGAATGATGATAGACTGTCAGAAAAAAGATCCATAGTACTGAATGATGATAGACTGTCAGAAAAAAAGATCCATAGTACTGAAGAGATAGACTGTCAGAAAAAAGATCCATAGTACTGAATGATGATAGATGTCAGAAAAAAGATCCATAGTACTGAATGATGATAGATGTCAGAAAAAAGATCCATAGTACTGAATGATGATAGACTGTCAGAAAAAAGATCCATAGTACTGAATGATGATAGACTGCAGAAAAAGATCCATAGTACGAAGATGATCACTGTCAGAAAAAAGATCCATAGTACTGAATGATATAACTGTCAAAAAAAGATCATAACTGAATGATGATAGACTGTATGAAAAAAGATCCATAGTACTGAATGATGATAGACTGTCAGAAAAAAGTCCATAGTACTGAATGATGATAGACTGTCAGAAAAAAGATCCATAGTACTGAATGATGATAGACTGTCAAAAAAAGATCCATAGTACTGAATGATGATAGACTGTCAGAAAAAAGATCCATAGTACTGAATGATGATAGACTGTCAGAAAAAAGATCCATAGTACTGAATGATGATAGACTGTAGAAAAAAGATCCATAGAATGAATGAAAAAGATCTGTACTGAAAAAGATCTAGAAAAAGATCATAGACTTGAATAATAGACTGTCAAAAAAAGTCAATGAAGATAGACTGTCAGAAAAAAGATCCATAGTACTGAATGATGATAGACTGTCAGAAAAAGATCCATAGTATGAATGATGATAGACTGTCAAAAAATCCATAGTACTGAATGATGATAGACTGTCAGAAAAAAGATCATAGTACTGAATATGATAGACTGTCAAAAAAAGATCCATAGTACTGAATAGATTGTCAGAAAAAAGATCCTAGTACTGAATGATGATAGACTGTCAGAAAAAAGATCCATAGTACTGAATGATGAAGACTGTCAGAAAAAAGATCCATATACTGAATGATGATAGACTGTCAGAAAAAGATCCATAGTACTGAATGAGATAGACTGTCAGAAAAAAGATCCATAGTACTGAATGTGATGACTAGAAAAAGATCCATGACTGAAGAGATGATGTAGAAAAAGATCATAGTACTGATGATGAAATGTCAAAAAAAGATCATATATGAATAGATGTCAGAAAAAGATCCATAGACTGAATATGAAGACTGTCAGAAAAAAGATCATATACTGAATGATGATAGACTGTCAGAAAAAAGTCCATAGTATTGAATGATGATAGACTGTCAGAAAAAGACCTATATGATATGATGAAAAAAGATCCATGAAAATGAATAGACTGAGAAAAAGACATGTCGAAATGAAACTGTCATGAAAGCATAGACTGAATGATAAAGTCAGATAAAGACATAGTATGAATGTAAGATTCAAAAAAAGATCCATAGTACTGAATGATGTACTGTCAAAAAAAATCCATAGTACTGAATGATGATAGACTGCGAAAAAAACCATATACGAATGAGATAATGAGAAAAAAATAAGAATGATAGACTGAAAAAAATCATGTCAAAGAAAAAGACTTCAAAAAGAATCATAGACTGATGTAGATAAAAAAGATCCATAGTATGAATGGATAGACTGCAGAAAGACCATAAAAGATCCATAGTACTGAATGATGATAGACTGTCAGAAAAAAGATCCATAGTACTGAATGATGATAGACTGTCAGAAAAAAGATCCATAGTACTGAATGATGATAGACTGTCAGAAAAAAGATCCATAGTACTGAATGATGATAG
This sequence comes from Stramonita haemastoma, assembly GCA_030674155.1. Taxonomy (NCBI): domain Eukaryota; kingdom Metazoa; phylum Mollusca; class Gastropoda; order Neogastropoda; family Muricidae; genus Stramonita; species Stramonita haemastoma. Next base: position 3,609,130 of record CM060332.1, read on the forward strand.
ACTGTCAGAAAAAAGATCCATAGTACTGAATGATGATAGACTGTCAGAAAAAAGATCCATAGTACTGAATGATGATAGACTGTCAGAAAAAAGATCCATAGTACTGAATGATGATAGACTGTCAGAAAAAAGATCCATAGTACTGAATGATGATAGACTGTCAGAAAAAAGATCCATAGTATCTGAATGATGATAGACTGTCAGAAAAAAGATCCATAGTATCTGAATGATGATAGACTGTCAGAAAAAAGATCCATAGTACTGAATGATGATAGACTGTCAGAAAAAAGATCCATAGTACTGAATGATGATAGACTGTCAGAAAAAAGATCCATAGTACTGAATGATGATAGACTGTCAGAAAAAAGATCCATAGTACTGAATGATGATAGACTGTCAGAAAAAAGATCCATAGTACTGAATGATGATAGACTGTCTGCTGCTATCGGAAAGGCAGTGGCGGATAAATTGTAACCATTAAACGATAATGAGCAAAAGATTGAATGAGTATTTTTCAAAACCATCAACAGATCTAAAAGTGATCACAAGAAGATATAAATTATGTACACACATAATCACAGGAGTACGAGCATTTGCTGTTGCGCAACAACGTCAGCAACAACAACAATAACAGCAACTGCAATAGCTGAATGTGTGTGTGTGTGTGTGTGTGTGTGGCGCGCGCGCGCGCGTGTGTGTGTGTTGTGTGTGTGTGTGTGTGTGTGTGTGTGTGTGTGTGTGTGTGTGTGTGTGAAGACGACACCAAAGCGTAATATTGTGCTTTACATTATGATGCCAAGTAAACATTGTTCAACATTTCATCATCATCATCTTCAATTCAGCTTCTTTATCATTGCCAGTATAATATCATTATGCTTTTCATCTTCCATTCCCCTCCTCCTCTTTTATCCATTGCAATATAACAACTAGTATTGCTGTCATTACAATCTATAGATGTAAAAAGGCAAAGGTGTTCCCATAACTTAGGTGGTCGTTGGGGAGCGAGATGTCAGAGACCTCAGCTTCTCTAGGGGCCAGCATATTGAAGGCTGCGCCCATCTCCTCTCCCTCGCTGCTTTACCTTCCCTGACCCTAAAGAGGGCAGGTACCCATTTACAGCTGGGTGAGCTGGGGAACTGTACAGAAGCCAAGGCGCACAAACGGTTACCGTCCACTTGGTAACCACGCTCGATGCTGCTTAACATTGGCAGGGGGAAAGCGAGCGCTCTGACCACTGAAATATCCAGTCTCTGGTGATGTAGTGACATGTAATTTCATTAACATGCGGAAATACAATATTCATAAGCACTGTCGTCAACAAAAGAACTTCAAAACATAGCAGATTATGTCATGCTTACAGAGAGAGGGGTAAAACTTCGGATATTGTGGAAACAAAATACAAGTTGTTTCACACGATCTGAATGAAAAACATTCACATAAAAATACGTTCATCTTATCAAAATCGTTTAAACTGGGGAAAGAAAAACCCGAACAGAAGAATAGAAATAGGAAAGACAAAGGGAGAAAAGCGAGAGGAGAGAGAGAGAGAGAGAGAGAGAGGAGAGAGAGAGAGAGAGAGAGAGAGAGAGAGAGAGAGAGAGAGGAGAGAGAGAGAGAGAGAGAGAGAGAGAGAGAGAGAGAGAGAGAGAGAGAGAGAGAGAGAGAGAGAGAGAAGCACCAACAGAAAGATTAGAGGGGAAAAAAGAAAGAAAGACAAGCGGGAAAAGAAAAGAAAAGCATAGTAAAAAAACACAAAAAAACCCCAAAACCCAAACCAAACTACAACAACAACAACAAAACCGGCACCAACATCACCACCATCATCATCAACAACTACAGCAATAACAAAATGGAAGACATGTTGCTTGCAGTTTACCCTCCACAATAGACAGAATACCAAGAGATCGACTGAAAATAACACAATAGAAGCGCCTTGACCGCATCATACGTAATGCAACGCGGCTAGGCATGGGTTCTGTGTTCAAATCCGTGATAAAGTATCCTTTCAACCGGTCGCCTTAGTGCAGTGGTTAGAGCCTTGGGTTTCGGACTGGAAGGTCGTGGGTTCGAATCCCGTCAGTCATTAGGGATATTTTCAGACTCCAGCCAGCTCCTACCCAGAGTGAGTGTGCTGTGGGTTCAGTGGGGAGACTGGGACCACACAGCCGAGCTTCATCCACTTTACGGATGCGAATTTGAGAGTGTTGCTCAAATTGCCTGATCAACAATGCAGGTGTCTGTCTGTATCTGTCGGGCCCGGTTGACGCCGGGATATATTATGATAGTAAGCTTAGAGTACAACCCTGTCAAGTAGTCTCAAAGCAGATGCACTTCCATAGCAGTAACACCATTGATCATCATGCAATTTAAAAAAAAAAAGCCTCTGATTCGGTTGTCGCCGTTGCTCTGGTCTCATGGTGACCTCAGATTTGGTTTACCCATACACTTCTGTGCCTGTGGTGAGTTTGTGTCAAAGCCTTTGGGGTTGGAGGTTCGCGGGGAGACGGTCGTTTGAGTGACGTTGTGGTGGTCGCCACCTCGGGTGGGTGACTCACTCAGCCTGGCTCCGCAACTGAGCTAATACTGTCGTTAGTAGGGGGCTTAGTAGGTGGTGTCCTGCGTATGTTAGCTCAGAACAGGCACCACTGAACACCACCAAAGTGACCCAGCAG
>CM060332.1:3624301-3626801 GCA_030674155.1 Stramonita haemastoma
GACCTCAGCTTCTCTAGGGGCCAGCATGTTGGGGGCATGTCGCGCCCATCTCCTCTCCCTCGCTGCTTTACTTTCCCTGACCCTGAAGAGGGCAGGAACGAGGGGGACTGTTTTGAAGCCAAGGGGCGCAGACGGTCACCCATCCAGTTGGTAACCACGCTCGACGCTGCTTAACCTTGGCTGGGGGAAAGCGAGTGCTCTGACCACTGAGCTATCCCGCCCCCTCACATTATAGTATGTAGCTGAAAATTTGGTGGATCGATGGTCTACAGGTAACGCGCCTGCCTAGAAAGCGAAAAGTCCGGGTCGGAGTGTGGAGTGTGTGGGGGTTGGAATCCTGTTTGGGCCCAAAACTTTTCCCACCTCCATTAGACCATGAGTAGTGGTCTGGATGCTAGTCTTTCGGATAAGACGTGTTACGTAGCATTATTTAGCGCACGTAAAAGAACCCCACGGCAACAAGAGGGTTGTCCCTGGCAAAAAAAAAAAGCCACTCTGATAGGGAAACAAATACAGTTGCAGACAGGAAAAAAGAGAAAAAAATGGGTAGTGTTGCACTTGTGGGCAACGCGCTCTCCCCGGGAGATCAGCCCGAATTTCACGCAGAGAAATCTGCTGTGACATAAAGTGGCATGGAATAAAAGAAAAAAGAAAAACTAAGAAGAAGAAGAAGAAGAAGAAGAAGAAGAAGAAGAAGAAGAAGAAGAAGAAGAAGAAGAAGAAGAAGAAGAAAGAAAAAAAGAAGAAAAAGAAGAAGAAAAAGAAGAAGAAGAAAAAGAAGAAGAAGAAGAAGAAGAAGAAGAAGAAGAAGAGAAGAAGAAGAAGAAGAAGAAGAAGAAGAAGAAGAAGAATTCAACGAAGAAAATCAAAGAAGAAGAAGAAGAAGAAGACTGACTTTGTGAGCAGGTTGACGTGTGGTAGCCAGGTTGACAGTCGCAATGGCCGTTCTGTTTGTTGCAGGAGCTGGGGTCTTTACAGTGGTCGCTGCACATCTGGAGACAGTTCTCCCCCCACCCTCCGTCTCTGCAGGCTAGAGAACAACAACAACAACAACAACAACAACAACAACAAGATAACACAAAAAAAGGAAAAGCTACACTTAAAAGGAAAAAAAAAGCTAAAACCAAAACAATCCACCCCCCAAAAAAAACAAAAACAAAAAAACCCATAAAGAATAGACCAGCCGCCATGGCACAGTCGTTAGTGCCTCAGGATACGGACTGAAAGGCCGCGGGTTTGAACCCCATAAGAGTCATTGGGAAATTTTTTTTTTTTTTTTTGGGGGGGGGGGGGGAGGAGGGGGAGAAGGGGGACTCCGGCCGGCTCTTACAAAACTGCATACCCAACGGGGACTGGATGTAAAAAAGCACAAGAGTGCTTATTCCATTATCCTCGATATAAAAAAATAAATCAAATCAAATCAAATCTTACCCAGAGTGAGTGTGCTGTGGGCTCATTGGGAAGACTGGGACCACACAGTCGAGCTTCATTCACTTTACGGATGCTAGTTTGAGAGTGTTGCTCAAATTAATTACTTAACCAGCACTGCAGGTGTCTGTATCTCTCGGGCCCGGTTAAAGCCAGGATATAATATTATGATGATTGTAAGCGTGGACTTACACCCCCTGTCAAGCAGTCTCAACACATACGCACTTCCATAGCAGCATCATTTCATCCTCCTCATCGTCATTGATCATCATGCAATAAAAAGAAAATTGTCTCTGATTCGGTGGCCCCAGCCGCTCTGGTCTCGTGGTGACCTCAATTTCAGCTTCCCCATCCCTTTGTTATCCTTTCGTTTTTCGTTTTGGTTTTCCGTCCTCGGCTAGAGCTCCGAGGCTCACAAATGGTCATATTTTTGCGTATGCAATCGCCACCCCCCCCCCTCTTTAGATAGCTCCATTCTGAATTCGGGGGTGGTATCTAAACACAACACCTGTATGGATTTGTTCAAAAGATTTCATCTGATCCTACTGGCACGACATGGCCTACTCTTCTAAAAGGCAGAACGGGTTTTTAACGTGTGCGCCAGATGCTCTGCGAGCGTTTGCACACGGAGCTTCGATTCATTGTCTCATCCAAAGGGTTTGACATTCAGTTCGATTTTCCTGTCAAACTGGAAACAAAGTGTGCGTGCGTGTGTGCGTGTGTGCGTGCGTACTTGCGTATGTGCGTGCGTGCGTGCGTGCATGTGTGTGTGTGTGCGCGCGTGTGTGTGTGTGCATGCATGCGTGCGTGCGTGCGTATGTGCGTGCGTGCGTATATGTGTGTGTGTGTGTCTGTGAGTCTCTGTGTGCGTGCGTGTGCGTGTGCATGTGTGTATGCATGTGTGTATGCGTGCGTGTCTGTGTGCGTGCGTGCGTGCGTGCGTCCAGTCAATCTCCTTACTTACGACTTTGGCAGGAATCAGGCAGAAATCCTGGCTGACAGCCAGATGGACATTCACATGAATGTGGTGACAGGCAGCCCCTTTTCCACACTGTCGCACGTACTGCTGCAG
>CM060332.1:3639301-3649301 GCA_030674155.1 Stramonita haemastoma
ATGGTTTGTTTGTTGCTCCTTTTTTTTGGAGGGGTTGGTTGTTTGTTGTTGTTGTTGTTATTTTTTGCATGCAGCTGATTTACTTGCAAATTGAAAACAAAAGAATTGTCATGAAAGTTGTTTTTTTTCAGATGATAGGAGAATTACAGGGCAAATTGTTGATTAAATCAGCGTGTAATTAAGACACAAAATGTCTTAGCGTTAAGTCTTCTTTTCCTGCATCGTTGAGCGCTCAGATAGCAACTATCGTTATCTGTCATATGAGCGAAAATGCGTTGTTGCTGCCGTTACGCAGGAGACGTTAATTCCCGTTAAGGGGACGGGATAGCCTAGTGGTCAGAACATTGCGCTCGCGATTTGACGACGCGGGTTCGATTCCCGTTCGAGGAGATTTTTCTCCTGGAGTTAACATCAGTGCTGACTCCACTCTCCCCAAAAGTCCTTTGGATGAGACTATAAACCGAGGCCCCGTGTGTGAATGCACGCAGAAGATCTTGCGCACACGTTAAATCCTGTTCCGCTTTTCGTAAGAGTAGGCCATCGAGTGCTGGTGGGAACAGATGACATTTACAAAACTGCATGCACACGGGGACTGGATGTAAAAATCACAAGAGTGCTTATCCCATTATCCTCGATATAAAAGAATGAAATAAAATAAAATAAATAAATAAATGAAGCGCCTGAAAAGTCAGACCCAGCACATCCGACTTCGGCATTGGAGAGAAAATCTTTGAAGTCTTTCTGGAGAAAAGGCAGGAGAATGAACCAAGAGGGCAGAACATAGACGACACGAAGGTGAAAGGAAGAAAAGGAACAAGGCAAAAACAAAGAGAGGGATAGAAAAGAGGGTTCTCCTAGCACAGAATCTCCAGAAGGCTGTGGATGCTATTTATACTGACAGCCGCACCCCTACGTGGACAGCACTTAGCCAATTTGAGTGTTTGTGAGAGACACAGTTTTGTTCAAGTATTGATTCTATAAGCTCAGATAGCAAAACTATTTTGATATAATTATATGGTTTTGTGACATAATAAAAAAAAAAACCCTGAGATTTATGATGATAACAGATATATTTTTTTATATTAACTGTGGATTTAAGATGGAAGGAAGAAGAGGAGAATGATGGGGAAAAAATGATGAAAAGAGGGAGAAAAGGAAGGGGCAAAAACAGCACGCAGCATAAGAAGACAGAAGAGTGCGAAGAAAAGAGAAAAAGTAAAGCCTCAACAAAGTACAAAGGAGGGGGGTATAATGGAGGAAGAAGAGGAATGCAAAGAAGAAGAAGAATGCAAAGAAGAAGAAGAATGCAAAAGAAAAGAATGCAAAGAAGAAGAATGCAAAGAAGAAGAAGAATGCAAAGAAGAAGAATGCAAAGAAGAAGAATGCAAAGAGAATGCAAAGAAGAAGAATGCAAAGAAGAAGAAAAATGCAAAGAAGAATGCAAGGAAGAATGCAAAAGGAATGCAAAGAAGAATGCAAAGAAGAAGAATGCAAAGAAGAGAAAAAAGAAGAAGAATGCAAAGAAGAAGAAGAATGAAAGAAGAAGAATGCAAAGAAAGAAGAATGCAAAGAAGAATGCAAAGAAGAATGCAAAGAAAGAAGCAAAGAAGAAAAGAATGCAAAGAAGAAGAAGAAATGCAAAGAAGAAGAAGAATGCAAAGAAAAGAAGAATGAAAAGAAGAAGAAGAAGAAGAAGAAAGAAGAAGAAGAAGAAGAAGAAGAAGAAGAAGAAGAAGAAAAGAAAGAAGGAAAAGAAAGAAGAAAAGAAGAAAAGAAGAAGCAAAGAAGAAGAAGAATGCAAAGAAGAAGAAGAATGAAAGAAAAGAAAAGAAGAAGAAGAAGAGAAGAAGAAGAAGAAGAAGAAGAAGAAGAAGAAGAAGAAGAAGAAGAAGAAGAAGAAGAAGAAGAAGAAGAAGAAGAAGAAGAAAGAAGAAGAAGAAGAAGAAGAAGAAGAAGAAGAAGAAGAAGAATACGAAGAAGAAGAAGAAGAAGAAGAAGAAAGAAGAAGAAGAAGAAGAAGAAGAAGAAGAGAAGAAGAAGAAGGAAAGAGAAAAAGAAGAAGAAGAAGAAGAAGAAGAAGAAGAGAAGAAGAAGAAGAAGAAGAAGAAGAAGAAGAGAAGAAGAGAAGAAGAAGAAGAAGAAGAAGAAGAAGAAGAAGAAAAGAAGGAGAAGGAGAAGAAGAAGAAGAAGAAGAAGAAGAAGAAGAAGAAAAGAAAAGAGAAGAAAGAAGAAAAGAAGAAGAAGAAGAAGAAGAACAACAACAACAAAAGGAGAAGGAGAAGAAGGAGAAGAAGACAGCAGAGAAAGGAAAGAAAGAAGGAATGAGGAAGAGGAGGAGGTAATGGAGAAAAGTAGGAAATATAGTTGAATACACACACACACACACACACACACACACACACACACACACACACACATACATATATATATCTATATCTATATCTATATATATATATATATATATATATTATATATATATATATATAATAAAGAAAGAAAAGTAGGGAAAAGGGGAAAAAAGAAAAAAGAAAGAGAACTTAAAGTCACAATTACAAACAAACAAAAGAAAGAAAGAAAGAAAAATTTCTAAAAAGGGCGGATAGACAGACGAACAAAAGACAAAATGAAAAGAAACAAAAAATCTTAAGACACCCTCCCCCCCCCCCCACACCACAACAACAATACACTTTTAAAATAAATTAATAAAAAAACTCAGCAACAGTACCAGATGGAAGAGTAGTGTTCTGAGCAGACGCTTGGTACACACACAGAAAAAGAAGAACCAGAACTTGAAACCACACTGCTCTCTCCATAGTTGAAACCCACAATGCACTACTTGTGTTCATGAACGAAGAACTGCTGGATCGCCACAACACCAGCGCCACACTTTATCACGAGCTGTTGAATAATGATTCTATCAATCTAGCCTCGGTGCGGCCTACCAGTTAAGTTGCTTGTGGTATTCTACTTGTAGCACTTAGGCCGTTAGGCTAGCAGTCAGGCTTAGGCACTAGGAAGAAACAACAAGGATAGACAACTCGCTCCAACATCCGTTTCCTGGCGTCACTTCCGTTTTGAGTTGTCCTCTGTGGTGTTGTGGACCAGACCCTGTACTAGTAGGCTGACTGGCTCCGGTTGCAAAGTTCGCTGTGTGTGTGTGTGTGTGTGTGTGTGTGTGTGTGTTGTGTGTGGTGTGTGTGTGTGTGTGTGTGTGTGTGTGTGTGTGTGTGTTGTGTGTGTGTGTGTGTGTGTGTGTGTGTGTGTTGTTGTGTGTCTGTCTGTCTGTCTGTCTGTCTGTCTGTCTCTGTCTTTGTTTCCTTGTATTCTGTTTGTTTTTCTTAATTGGGTGTGTGTGTGTGTGTGTGTGTGTGTGTGTGTGTGTGTGTGTGTGTGTGTGTGTGTGTGTGTGTGTGTGTGTGTGTGTGTGTGTGTGTGTGTGTGTTTCAGTATGTTTCTGTGTCTCTGTGTCTCTCTCTGTCTCTGTTTTCTGTCTGTCTCTGTCTGTCTGTCTGCATCTCTCTCTCTCTGTCTCTCTCTCTCTGTCTCCTCTCTTCTCTGTCTCTCTCTGTCTCTTCTCTGTCTCTGTCTCTTCTCTGTCTTCCTTCTCTTCCTCTCTCTCTCTTCTCTCTCTCTCTTCCTCTCTCTCTCTTCTCTCTCTCTCTCTCTCTTCGCCTCAATGTCTGTCCGTCAAAGTCTTTATGATGAAAAGGAAATTGGTGAATGAAGAGCTGAGCTGTGGGATAATAGTAGATCATACCTTGACCATATCAACTACAAGATCAACTTTTCTATAGAAAAAATAAACGCGTCCACCAGATATACAGATACGCTCTTATCAAAATGTTGCAGGTGTCACAAGCTTCCTATTGAGGTTGGATGTTTCCCTAGTGTACCCGAGAAGAAAGAGTATGTTGATAATGAAAAAGAACATCTAGTTTAGGGGATGGATTTCATTTGATCTTGGAATGTCCCTACTTAAAACATTTTGACAAGATTTTATTCCTCAGCATTTTCTTCAGCTCATGTCAAGTTCTATTTTTTGTAGGCTGATTCAATATTAATCTGGAAAAGTTCTTATATGTCCGTCAAAATTCATAAGATTTTCCAGTATTTTTTTTCTGAAATTTTATATATTATCTATCACAAAATAAAGAAGATTGCATATCTAGAGAAAATTGATTAGGTGTTTGGTTGTTTTGTTTTTCAAAATGTTTTGCATTTTTATTTTTATTTTCTCATTTCACGATTGTTGCTCTTTTCATGTTGCACGCTTGTTTTTCATTTTCAGTTCCTTGTTAGTGCTGACGATATTTTTTGATATTTTTGGGTGTATTGCTCTTAGGGCTTGTTCTCCTGTTGAATTCATTTGAAATCCTGCATACCCCAAAGAAGTTAAAGGAAGCAAGTCTTGAATCTTGAAGTGCGTGTGTGTGTGTGTGTGTGTGTGTTGTGTGTGTGTGTCTGTGGTGTGTGTGTGTGTGTGTGTGTGTGTGTGTGTGTGTGTGTGTGTGTGTGTGTGTGTGTGTGTGTGTGTGGTGTTCAAGTTCATTTAACGTCATTTCACAAGTTGTGATAATTATTAGACTGAAAACAGAGAGAGAGAGAGAGAGAAGAGAGAGAGAGAGAGAGAGAGAGAGAGAGAGAGAGAGAGAGAGAGGAGAGAGAGAGAGAGAGAGAGAGAGAGGAGAGAGAGACTGAAAACAGAGAGAGAGAGAGAGAGAGAGAGAGAGAGAGGGGGGGGGGGAGGGTGTGTAACTGTCAGGAGAGGGAGTGTAGTTGATACTGTACAGAAGAAGGAATTTTAGGGGATAAATACATGTAAAATTAGAAGAAAAAACTTAATGTTACTAACCTTCTGAACTACAATAAACAAAAAGGAAAATGCTGTTCTAACAATTCCTAACAAAATCAGTAATTCGAATGAAAAATATAGATAAATTTCCGTAACCGGATTTCACATGAGCAACCCCCCCCCCAAAAAAAAAACCAAAAAAAAAACCTATCATAGTTTATGTAAAAAAAATGATCACACCTAACCTTCAAAATAAAAAAAAGAGAACACCCAACAACAGCAACAAAAAATCAACTTCAAACAACATCTCCTAGCCCCCCCCCCCCTCCCCCACATACAAACAACATAAACAACAATAGAAACACAAATACTGTGAACAGCAGACCTATTGCAAACAATTCTTACAAACAAATAATAAACAGTTACTCGATTAGAGCATCTTTAAAGTCCAAAGCAATCACAATTACAAACCAACTTGACTATGCATCAACTATTTTTTTTAATGTGTGTGTATGTATATGTGTGCGTGTGTGTGTGTTGTGTGCGTGTGTGTGTGTGTGTGTGTGTGTGTGTGTGTGTGTGTGTGTGTGTGCGTGCGTGCGTGCGTGTGTGTGTGTGTGTTGTGTGTGTGTGGTGTGTTGTGTGTGTGTGTGTGTGTGTAACGCGTGCGCTAGCAAGAGTGTACGTGTGTGCAAAGAGTTGAGGAAGGATGAGGATGTAAATGACACCCTCATTATGCGTGTGTAACTTTTTTCTGCATAGTAACAAGGAGAGGCCGATCGTCACTATTCTGAAAGCACTGACGTCAGTGTGTGTGTGTGTGTGTGTGTGTGTTGTGTGTGTGTGTGTGTGTGTGTGTGTGTGTGTGTGTGTGTGTGTGTGTGTGTGTGTGGTGTGTGTGAAAGTCAAAATCAAAATTTTATTTCATAGCTGTGTGTGTGTGTGTGTGTGTGTGTGTGTGTGTGTGTGTGTGTGTGTGTGTGTGTGTGTGTGTGTGTGTGGTGTGTGTGTGTGTGTGTGTGTGTGTGTGTTGTGTGTGTGTGTGTGTGTTGTGTGTGTGTCAAAGTCAAAGTCAAACTTTTATTTCCAGATGGTACATGGAGTAAGCAGTCCAATTGCTTTTTTCATCAAGCCATCCATCTAAAAATAAAAATAAAAATTTAAAAAAAGAAAGAAAAAAAGGAGAAAAAAAGAGAGAATAATTATATTTGAACAAGGAAAAAACTTAAAGAAGATATGTGGTACAAATGAAAAGATTAAAAATGAACTTGAAAAATATTCTCTGTGTGTGTGTGGGTGGGGGGGGGGGGTATCTGTATGTGTGTGTGTGTGTGTGTGTGTGTGTGTGTGTGTGTGTGTGTGTGTGTGCTGTATCTGTGTGTGTGTGTATGTGTGTGTGTGTGTGTGTGTGTGTGAAAGTCAAAATCAAAAAAAATATTTCATAGCTCTGTGTGTGTGTGTGTGTGTGTGTGTGTGTGTGTGTGTGTGTGTGTGTGTGTGTGTGTGTGTGTGTGTGTGTGTGTGTGTGTGTGGTGTGTGTGTGTGTGTTTTCGCGCTTGCAGACAGAAAGTGGAAATAAAACTTGTTAGTACATTACTTTTAAAGAGGGAAAAGGAGGATAACATCATTATTACGAAAGCGCAGGAAACCGTGTTTGTTTTTGGATTATTTGGGTAAGGGGTTGGTCGGCTAGCTGGTTGTTGTAGTTTGCTGTTGTTGTTTCTATGTTTCACATTTTTCTCTCAATGATGTCAAGGGCTTATTAAGCAAACTGAAAGAGTCAGTTAACCAGATTCTTGTTGTACAGAAATGAAGAGTGTATAAGCATTTTTTTTTTCTACAGTCCCACCATCATCCTGTTCAGCAGTCTATCTATCTCATCTATATTCTTTTATATCGAGGATAATGAAACAAGCACTCAAGTGATTTTTTTTTACATCCAGTCCCCGTGTGTGTGTGGTTTTGTCAAGTTTGTCATCTGTTCCCACCGGCACACAATGACCTACTCTTACGAAAAGCGGAACAGGTTTTAACGTGTGCGCAAGATCGTCTGCGTGCGTTCGCACACGGGGCCTCGGTTTATAGTCTCATCCGAAGGACTTTTGGGGGAATGGAGTCTGCACTAATGTTAACTCCGGGGAAAATATCCCTTGAACGGAATCGAACCCAGGTCGTCAGATTTCAGTGAGAGACGTTATTGCATGGTTGACGTTCCACTTTTACACATGGAAAGCTGTATGTCACAAGCATAAACATTAATTAACTTGAGCCACCACCAACTTCACCATAGCTACTCAAACCAAAATCTGAAAGAGATCGAAGTTTTATTGATGGTGGGCAAACGTTGGCCTAGGCAAAATCCCGCACGGGGTGACCCTCGCAGCTCTAGCTGGGGAACGGGTCATTCAAGATTATCCTTCACCTATCCTCTTGTCCCCTAGACCGTGGGGCACCACTGAAGATTTTGCAACCAGCTTCCTCCACTCCCCGCATTCCTCTGCTTTCCGTAGCAGATGGGTCCACCCAAGTCCACTCTCTGATGCTGTCTTCCATCGTTTCCTCTGTCTGCCTCTTCCTCATCCCTCCTTGTACTGCTCCCTGTAAGGCAGTCTTGGCCAGTCCACATGTTTCGTGTGACGTGCCGTTCCACTTTACGTTTTTGAACTGAGGTCGGGAGCTCTTCATTGGGTCCGATGGCGTTTAATAATTCTGGTTTTCATTTCCACATTAGTGATGTGATCTCTGTATCAGATACCAAGGAGTTTTGCAAAAGCATCTCATCTCCATTGCCTGTATCTGGGAACCAAAGTATTAGATGAAGGATCAAAACCTGAAATTTTCTCCGGGATAGCCGACCACAGCTGCAATGACTAAACTGAAAGTCCTCTGAAACGACAAGAACATCGCCACCAGCTTCAAGATCAGACTGATGCGTTCCTTCCCTGATCATGTCCATATTTTTGTACGCATACGAAACGTGGACCATGCAAGATTATACAAAATGCTCAACAACAACAACAACAAAATGTGGACAAGTTTAGTTACATGCACCATTTCATCCCAGTGATTCTATTCATCTTCCGCCAACCTATTTTAAAATGTCTTGAATATGTTTTATCTACCATTTCTAATGGCATCAAAGAGTATTCACCTGGGACGGGGTTGCGGAGGGCGGGGGGGGGGGGGGGGGGGGGGGGGGGGGGGGATGTGTGTGGATATGCTTGTGTTGCGGGGATGGAGGGGGCAAGAGCATGCGTGCGTACATTCGTGTGTTTTGTGTGCACGAGTGTGTACACATTCGTACAAGCAATCTCTCTCTCTCTCTCTCTCCCTCTCTCCTCTCCTCTCTCTCTCTCTCTCTCTCTCTCCTCTCTCTCTCCTCTCCTCTCTCTCTCTCTCTCTCTTCTCTCTCTCTCTTTGGAAGAAGAAAGGGGGGAGGCTATCAAAGTAAAATGAAACAGACTATGTTTTGAATCAATACATATAACAGTTAAAGATAGAAGGGTTAAAAGACGACTAAATAATTTGGAAAGTGAGTGGGATTGATGGTAATTATTTTAGCACAAATGTTAAAAAGGGGTGGTAAAAATGTTGTGCTTTTTCTATCAAAACTGTTCCATATTTTTTTTAAAAAGGAATCTATCCAGAGGATTGGTCAGAAGCCATAGACATAGTCGTAAATAATGTTGGGTTAGAGAAGTTTCATACATAACTGGATTTCATATTGTCTGTTTGCAACAGGATGTCAGAGATGTAAAAATGTTCCCAGCCATATTCAAACAGAGGCATGTTGATATGTTTATTTATTTTACCTATTTATGTATTATTTTATATCGAGGATAATGAAAGAAGCACTCTTGTGCTTTTTTCCATCAAGTCCTCATGTGTATGCAGTTTTGTAAATATTGTTATCTGTTCCCACCGGCACACAATGGCTTACTCTTACGAAAAGCGGAACAGGATTTAACGTGTGCGCAAGATGTTCTGCGTGCGTTCGCACACGGGGCCTCGGTTAACAGTCTCATCCGAAAGACTTTTGGGGAGAGTGGAGTCAGCACTGATGTTAACTCCAGGGGAAAAATCTCCTCGAACGGGAAGCGAAGTTGGGTCGTCAAATTGCGAGCGCAATGTTCTGACCATTAGGCTATCCCGTCCCCTTATTTAAGAATGGTACAGGCACTCTCAGATATTGAGATAGATACCAGCCTTAATGATCAATGCGAACATAAAAAAAACAAACTCAATACATTCTAGATATGGAAATGGGGTTTTTCGTGTTGCCATCACACAAATAAGAAGTAACGTTCTCCTCCTCAACAACAATGTATTGATAGTAAAGTGAATGGTCCATGATTAAAAATTGCCCATTTTGTGAGAATCAGACTGAAAATGAACAACATTGCGTGTTTGTGTGTACGGCACATGACATTCTAGGAAAGAAAAATTCTCTCCATGATTTTGTAAGACTTTCTTTAGATGTATTGCTCGGGGCCAGAAACTTTGCTCCTAGGTACAGTCTATTCAGACACGTATTTCAGGCTAACTTTAAGAAGGCCAAGATAATATCGTAATCCAGTCATTAATTTTCGATCCTTTTCCTAAGCACCACTTTATTGAATTAGGTCTTTCTTTCTTTAAATATGTAACTTCCTCTTTCTCTTTCTTTTTTTTTTAAAGAGAAATCCTCTGTTTCGCTTATAATTGAGTGAAAAAGTAAAGGTATCCCATAAGCTATGTGGGTCGTAAGGGGAGCGAGGTGTCAGAGACCTCAGCTTCTCTAAGGGCCAGCATGTTGTGGGCGGCGCCCACAGAATTGAGTGCAAGTGACTGTAGGCCTGAATAAGATAGGATATGAAGTTGTGGCTTCCTGTTTTCAACCTTTCAGAACAACAGCTTTCATAACTGACACTGGATACAGGAACCTAAGTTATTGAAAGCATCCCTGACTAAGGGTTTCTAAACCCTGTAGCCAGCTGATGTGCAATCCTCCTCAAAGCCAGTTGTGGGGTCTGTTCTGGTCGGTGTGTTTCGCAACACTGCAGGATGTAATGGTCCTCTGTTCGCGAGAACTATTGCTGTGCTATCTTCCAACTGTTTACAGTCACTTTACATTTATTGTGGCACGTGCTCACCATCATTCTCATGATGATTGTAATTTTGTAATGCTTGGTTGTTGTTGGTGGGTTGTTTTTTTCTTTTCTAAGTTAT
>CM060332.1:3661801-3679301 GCA_030674155.1 Stramonita haemastoma
AGTTGATGAATTTTGTTTTACTGATTTTTATTTCAACTTAATTCTTGTCTTTGACCTTCATGTTTTACTATTTTTTCAGCCATCAGAGTCATTTAAAAACTGAAATCAAGTTTAATTTTCTCTCTCTCTTTTTTAAATTTTTAATTCAAACTCTCTTTTTGTGAATTCAGATGACAATCAATAAGCATCCAGTCCCCGCGTGTATAGTTGTTTTTTTTTTTAACAGATTTTGTCATCCGTTCCCATTAGCACATAATGGCCTACTCTCCCGAAAAGTGGAACAGATTTTAACGTGTGTGCAAGATGTTCGGTTTATAGTCTCTTCTGAAGGATTTTCCCGGGAGTGGTGTCGGCACTGATGTTAACGCCATAGAAAAAAATCCCCTTGGGTGAAAGATCGAACACAGGCTCGAATCCGGGCCGTCAGATTGCGAGCACAACGCTCTAACCACCAAGCTATATATACATATATATATATATATATATATATATATATATATATATATATATATATATATATATATATATATATGTGTGTGTGTATGTATGTATGTATGTATGTATGTATGTATGTATGTATGTATGTATGTATGTATGTAATGTATGTATGTATATATATATATAAATAAAATAATGTATGTGTGTATATATATATAATATATATATATATATATATATGTATGTATGTATGTATGTATGTATGTATGTATGTATGTATGTATGTATGTATGTATGTATGTATGTATGTATATATAATATATGTATATAAAATAATGTATGTGTATATATATATATATATATATATATATATATATATATATATATATATGTATGTTGTATGTATGTATGTATGTATGTATGTATGTATGTATGTATCTATGTATCTATGTATGTATTCTTGTTAGCAGCAGCAGCAGCAGCAGCAGCAGCAGCAGCAGCAGCAGCAGTAGTAGTCGTCGTCGTGTCGTCGTCGTCGTCGTCGTCAGTTCGTAGTAGTAGTAGTAGTAGTAGTAGTAGTAGTAGTAGTAGTAGTAGTAGTATTGTAGAGATAATAGTAGGGATAATAGCACGTTTACTACAATAACTCCCCCCCCCCCCCCCCCCCCCCCCCGATAAAAAGAACAAATAAAAGCATACTACACAATCAGGAGCAAGAAGAAAACTTCTAACAGTAATCAATGAAAGGAAACTAAGGTCATGCGCCACTAAACCAAGATGCGGACCTCATGAAGACTGTTTGAAACTTTTTGAAGGCAAGACGGAGGCCAAAAATGAAAAAAAAAAAAAAAAGAAAAGGCAGACCACCAGTTTCTCTCACTGGCAACATCACTCAATCATCACATCAAACCTGTGAGCTGACAGGTGAAACTACAAGTACTACCACCACCACCACCACCACCATCCATTGCTACTTATGCTCCTCCTCCTACAACTACTACTACTCCCTCTTACTACTACTAGTACTACTACTACTACTCTTACTTCTAGTACTAGTACTACTACTACTCTTACTTCTAGTACTAGTACTAGTACTAGTACTAGTACTATACTACTACTACTACTACTACTCCACCTCCTAGTACTACTACTATTAATTTACTACTACACCTACTGCGACTACTGCTCTATCTCCTCCTCCTACTACTTCTATTACTATTTCTAGACTACTACTATTACTGCAACTATACTACTACTGGTGCTGCTACTGCTGCTATTATCAGTCCCACTACTATCAATACCAACATCATTACTTACTACTTCTACTATATGGTGAAATACATTTTTTGTGATTTAAAAAAAAAAAAGTTATGAAGGCCAAACAGAGCTTTTGGCACAAATAAACTTCTATACTGACCATGTCACCCCTGTCCACGAGCTAGGATTATTCCCCATTCACCTCTTTAGCATCTAAGATCCGTTTATATATTAGCATATTTTATTTGGGCAAATGTGCTTCTGCACACTTCATGGTCACTTCGAGTGCAATATACAGAATATGATTAGTGATGGAGTGACAGTCGAGAAGTAGGCTACTGTGCCTGGCCTGCATAGAAAGTGAATAATCATAGGTTCCATTCTCCTGAGCCCCCCAAACTTTCGCCCATCAAAATGCCTTTTTTATTTATTCATTCTTTTATATCGAGGATAATGGAATAACCACTCATGTGTTTTTTTCATCCAGTCGCCGTGTGTATGCTGTTCTGTAACTATTGTCATCTGTTCCCACTGGCACACAATGGCCCACTCTTACGAAAAGCGGAACAGAATTTAATGTGTGTGCAAGATGTTCTGCGTGCTTGATCAGGGTCTGGGTGTGGTTTTTGGATGAGATGGTAAACCCGAGGTCCTGTGTGCAATACACATTTAGTGCACTATGAACCTCTACACAGAAATTGGCCCGATATCATTGAGTGTGAACAGATTGAAGACAACAGAAGTTGGATATACTGGGCCTGACTTATGGGCGTAACGGCCGCGCAACGCATTTTTGCTCATATGACACAGCAATACTTAGCTGTTTGAGCGTTGACAAATAAGAACACGTGACAAAAACAGTTCTTCCTGGCAAAATTCCTGATAAAAAAGAAAATATCACGAGAAAATGAATACATTTGCAAAGAGGTGTTTTTTTGTTGTTTTTTTTTACAAAGGGGGGGGGGGGGATAAGCTGGTGCTGCTCTAGTGGCAGCGCTCTCTCCCTGGGGAGAGCAGCCTGAATTTCAAGCCTTGAAATCTTCCGTGACTGGAGGTAGTACACAATAAAAACTATCAACAGTTCAATGAAAATTGATCACACATAGCATTGTTAAACATGTAGATGTTTTTGACATACATCACTTCCTTGGTATACAAAATGACAGATTTGATGCAAATAATCAGTGTTATATTGATACTTCTGCCAACTGAAAAAATGTTTTCCTTTCATTATCTTTTTACCTCTGCAGGCTGTAAATTGTAAAGTATAGGGGGAAATATAGCATGTAGGTTCTTGGAATCCTTTGACTGTCCAAGATACTACATGCCATATGTTATATCACTGAATCTGTGCGTTTGTGTGCTAAGATTTAGATAAATCTGAATGACAAATTATATAGTGATGTATCATTTTGTATAGGTTTGAATCTATACTTTGTGGAACTTATTACATTGTATAAGGAGTGCTTGAATGTTCTAAAGAGGACATATCTTGTGCATTTATGTTTATTTCTGACAGGCATTTGAGTAAGTCTGAATGGGTCAGAGTTATTTATAAAAATTTTATTTGCTGCAGGACTGATTGGTACTTTGAAATGTAAGGAAGGTGGAAGAGTGAGACAGACAACAAGAGAGGGTGGGAGAAAGAGAAGCACAGATAAAAGTTTACATGCATCTGAGATCTTGAACACATTCTATATTTGCAAACACAGTCATTCATAAACAGAACTATGAACAAAGATCTTGGTCATGGTTTTTATTTATTTTTTATTTCTGATCAACTTTGGCAATGTTTTTCAAAGCATTCTAAAACCTGGTTTTGTTTCAGCTGCAAGCCGGCTACCCAACCCTAACTCGCAGAACATCTTGCGCACACGTTAAATCCCGTTCCGCTTTTCGTAAGAGTAGGCCATCGTGTGCCAGTGGGAACAGATGACCTTTACAAAAATGCGTACACACGGGGACTGGATGTAAAAAAGCACAAGAGTGCTTATTCCATTATCCTCAATATAAAAGAATAAAAATAAAATAAAAATAACTCCAGCCTCTTGACTGAAGGGGGAAGTAGGCTTTTCCCAGTGCTCTGACCAGCAGTGACGTGACAATGACCGACCCACTGACTCATTTGCTTCTGTATGTTCACACCCTTTGAAATATCTCAGGCCACAATCACATGTTCACTGCAACATGCTTTTCACCTTATGACCCTGAGGTCACCCAGTACTGTCACTTGTCCAAATCGTTTCAAGGGAAGTAATTTTTACGACTTTCAATAGGCACTATACAAAAAAAAGATGAATGATAATAAATAGTAATAAATAATAATAATAATAATAATATGGAGGCTTATATAGCGTGAATTCCCGAAAACATGGGCTCAACGCGCTGTACAATCAAATCAATTTAAATAGGTTACATATGACTGTGAAAAATTTGACTAGCACAAAAAATAAGGAAAAAATGAATGCACATACAATACACAGCATATTGATTATTATTAAATATATATATACTTTCTTTTTACAGCAAGAAATATGTCCTGCATTCTACAATAAATACAGTACACACTGGGCCAGGTGCTTCTTGCATTCATGCAGTTTATCACCACAAAAAAATTGATTCATGACTTTACGATCAGGTACATCAATCATGATTTCTATCAAACTTGTAAACAAAAGCATCTAGGCAACTATGCCCCATCTGCTCGAACAGTCTTGATATTCAAATGGAAAAATCTGCTCTATAGGCGTCCACACCCTCTCTCAGCAGCCATCCTAACCATTGCTTATAACAAATCAAATCAAATTAAATTTTTATTTCCAGATGGCACATTGAATAAGCATTAATTTGTTTTTTTTCATCAAGCCATCTATCTATAAAAAAATAAAATGATTTTTTTAAGCAGAAAAAACCCTAACAAACAAGCACAAAAAAGGGAACAAAAAAATTCAACAAGATTAATCAACTAACATTATTTCAACTGCCTCAAAAATAAAATATGCCTATAGATAATACAAGCAACAACAATGGCAAAAGCAACCAAGAAAAAAAACCCACTCAAAAGTCACACACACACACACACACACACACACACACACACACACACACACACACACACACACACACATATACATACACACGGTTCGCACACTCATCCACACAGCATGTATGCACGTAGGCGCATGCACACATTTAAAGTTTTTTAAAATCAGTGTCAAACAAACAGCTCTGCTTATATCAGTTACAATGTCACCAATACCATTATTTAAGACTTTAAAAAAAAAAAAGAATCCATGAGATGTCAATAAGCAATTTATGTCAGATTACAATATCTGCATACTTCAGTTCATACTTTATATACTAGAAGGAAGAAAAAGAAAAAAACAACAAATGCAACAATACCATATGATAATACCCATCACCACTGAGAGAAAATAACATAAACACTAACAAACATACAAACAAATAAACAAAAAACCAACCAACCAAACAAAAAACAAAAAACCAAACAAAAGAAACAAAAACAAAAACAGGGTGCGGGGTTGGGAACGGATGGGGAGGGGGTATCAAGGAGGAAGGGGGGAAAACACAAACAGCAAACAGAAGAATACTGCATAACAAGTCTACAATGCAAAACCGCTATCTAAAAATTTCACATACAGATACATTGAAGATCAAATCAAATCAAAATCAAATCCTTGTTTTTTCCAGATGGTACATTGAATAAGCATTAATTTGCTTTTTTTCATCAAGCCATCTATAAAAAAAAAAAAAAAAAAAAAAAAAATTAAAAAGCAGAAAAAACCCTAACAATCACAAAAAAGGGAACAAAAAATTTCAACAACATTTATCAACTAACATGATTTCAACAGCCTTAAAAAATAAAATATGCCTATAGATAATACAAGCAACAACAAAAACAACTAAGAAAAAAACCCTCAAAAGTCACACACACACACACACACACGATTCGCGCGCTCATCCACACAGCACGTATGCACATACGCGCATGCACACATTTAAAGTTTTTTAAAAATCATATAGTGTCAAACAGCTTATATCAGTTACAATGTCACCAATACCATTATTTAAGACTTAAAAAAAAAAATTCCATGAGATGTCAATAAGCAATTTATGTCAGATTACAATATCTGCATATTTCAGTTCATACTTTATATATTAGAGGGAAGAAAAAGAAAACAACAACAAACCCAGCAATACCATATGATAATATCCATCACCACAGAGGAAATAAACACTAACAAACATACAAACAAATAAAAAACAAACATACAAACAAATAAACAAAAAACAAATAAACAAAAAACAAATAAACAAAAACAAAATACCAAACAAAAGAAAAAAAAAACGGGGAGCGGGGTGGGGGAGGGGGTATCAAGGAGGAAGGGGAAAAACACAAACAGCAAACAGAAGAATTATAGTAATGATTTATGATTATATTAATAAATAAAAATCCCTACACATAGAAACAAAAACAAAAACAAAAACAACAATAACACACACACACACACACACACACACACACACACACACACACACACACACACACACACACACACACATATACATATACATATACATATACACATACATATACATATACTCATATACACATACGCTCACAAGCGCACACGCGCGCGCACACACACGCACACATACACACACACACGCAAGCTCACACGCGCACACACACACACACACACACACACACACACACACACACCTTTTTACCTTGGCTCGCAAATGCATACCTTTAGATATATATTCTTGTAAACACGTTCACTCGTACGCACTTATGCTCTCTCTCTCACACACACACTCACACACACACACACACACACACACACACACACACACACACACACACACACACACAACTCATATGTGAGCGCGCACACATTCTTTGAATGTGACACATTTTCATCTTTCTTTTTTTGTGTCTAATATCACTTCGAGTGAACAGACGTTAAACTGAAGAAAGTACACACACACACACTTACACACACACAAAATGACAGGCCTCAACCACTAAATGTAATATTAATGTAATAGTGCTAATAGTCCAATAAATAAAAATGATAAAATAAATTCTAAAACCGTTTATACTGAAACTATTGAACTGGGTAAGAAAAAATGCATGAAAAAATGTCTCCAATCTAGTCATCAGAAGACACTAAGCCATGTCGTTAGGGTTATGATCAAGAATTGATACAGGCAACAAGCTACACACATACATTACATATATTATCCCTCGTTTGAAGGTAGAAAAATGTGGGCATTCCTTGAAATTATGACCACATAAAGCAGAGACATTTCAAGCCTCCTAAATGAGTACCGAAACATCTAATGCCAAAAAAATCCATTACTGATCATGTCAATTTAACAGCATGGTGTAATTCATTCAAGTAAAGAAAATGTTATACTCTAACAAGAATTATGAACAGAAAAAGGGTATCACTCACTAGTAATAATATCAGCAATAAACTGCTTCAGTGCACATCAAATTGATTACACAAAAAAGCAAGAATTGGTGCATCAGTGGTCTAGAGGTAATGCATCTGTCTAGAAAGCAAAAAGTCCGGGTCGGAGTGTGCGGTGGTTTGAATCCCAATTGGCCCGAAACTTTTCCCTGATCCAATAGACCATGAGTGGTGGTCTGGGTGCTGGTCTTTTGGATGAGACAAACTGATGTCCCGAGAGTTACACAATTATTTAGCTCATGTAAAAGAACCCACGGCAACAAGAGAGTTGTCCCTGGCAAAATTCTTTAGAAAAATGCCACTGTGACAGGGAAACAGATGGAGACAGGGAAACAAAATGGGCAGTCACTACACTTTTTTTTTTTTTTTTTTTTAAAGAATAAAAGCTTGGTAAATAAATCTAAAAAAAAAAAAAAAACCGCGACAAGAAAGGTGGCTTTTTCTTCTACTTAAAGAAAATTGATTTAAAGTACCAAAAAAAACAAAAACACCCAAACCATTAATAAAGCCAAATGTTTTGTACAACTGCTTAAAAACATTCAGTTTACAACCAACCAATAAAAATCATTTTATACCATTTTCTAATTTTTTTCACACCCAGGTTTTAAGACAGCACAAAAGCAAAAAGCAAGAAGAATGGCTGAACAAAACAAATTTGCACTACTCTTGTGTTTCAGTAGTGACCTATAATACATTAGGTCACATTTGCTACACTGGAATTTCAGAATACACACATTTGAAGTGGGAGTTCAATACTTGCAGAAAAGCACAAATGGACATAAGAGATAGGGTGATGAAAGGCAAAAAAGCAGACCATAAATCATGCAGCTATCAGCACTGATCAAAGATCTTACACTTTAGTCTTGTCAATACAACACAATTTTTTTTTTTTTGGGGGGGGGGGGGAAGGGGGAGACATCTAACCTTTCCCTCCCTCTACTTATTTCTGTCACTGGCAAAATTCTGTAGAAAAAGGCCACCCTGATAGGGAAACAAATACAGTTGCAGACAGGAAAAAAAAAAAATCATGGGTGGCGCTGCACCTGTGGTGATGCGCTCTCCCCAGGGAAAGCAGCCTGAATTTCATGCAGAGAAATCTGCTGTGACATAAAGTGGTATTTCTTTTCTGTTCCTTTTATTGAAAGTATGTCTACTTTTTCCATCATTCTTCAGGTTTTTTTTGTTGTTTTGTTTTGTTTTTTTGTTGTTGTTTTTTTTTTTTTGGGGGGGTCCTATATTACATTGTGGGGCCTCCAACCTCTTCTTTTAAAAAACAACTTTTCAGATTAAAAAAAAACAAAACCAGAAAACATTTTGATGGGTACATTTGTGCTGACAATGAAAATCAACAACTGCTGAGAGAGATGCAGATGAAAATCAAATAGGCTGGGAGTGCTATAACTTGGGTAATGGGCATGTCCCTGACCTATTGAAAACCAAAAGGCCGAAGGAAATAAGGTAACAGTACACACCAATACAAAATGCCTACATCTTACACGCATAAATAAAAAGCAAAACTGTTTTTTTTATGCCAGATTTTGTTAAATGATGACAAGAAAAATGCCTTTTTTAATGCTTGTAAAAAAAACAACCAAACAAACAAACAAAAAAAAAAAAAAAAGAAAAGATGTACAGAAAAAAAATTTGTAATCAAAGTCCACAAGTTTTATGCAATATTCCAATACTTTCTCAACATCTATCCTTTCAAAAATAACAGCAATTTTTTTTCAAAAGTTAGAACTGGTTACAGCTGCAAAGCCAGCTATTCAACGTTTCTTTAAACCATTTAGGCCATCGTGTGCCGGTGGGAACAGATGACAAAATTGACAAAACTGCATACACACAGGGACTGGATGCAAAAAAAGCACATAAGCACTTATTCCATTATCCTCGATAAAAAGAATAATAATAAATAAACCATACAAACACAGAGAGAACTCAAGTTCATGTTTCACAAATGCTATTTTGCACTCGACATCTCTCCCCCCTGCCCGCCCACCAAAAAAAAAAAAGCCACTCGCACAACAGAGCCTACACTGGTGAAGAGAAATGCCAGTGGTATGTATACCATTCCTTATAGATTTGCCTGCATCACAAGTCCATCTCTCCTACACACATGCCATGAGAACTGATGACAAACATTTACAAAACTGCATGGACATGGAGACTGGATGTAAAAAGGCACACGAGCGCTTATCTATTATCTTTGAAATAATAAAAGAAAGAAAAAATAAATGAACACACACACAAAAGTAGGCCATTGTGGGCTGGTGGGAACAGATGATAAAATTTAGAAAACTGCATATTACATGGGGACCAGATGTAAAAAAGCACACAAGTGCTTATTCCATTATCCTCAAAATAAAAGAAAAATAACACACACACACACACACACACACACACACACACACACACACTCCCACTAACCTGAAGTGACCATTCTACCCCTCCTATTTCATAACACCCTTTTTCAGCAATGCATCCTCACCATCTCCCAGCACCTTCCCCCTATGACTTTTAAATAATGCATTCTAAAGCCACCATCCCCTATTTCTGGTGTTTTTTTGTTTATGATTCACCATCCCTTTCGAATTAATCATGCATTCTAAAACTACCCCCTCTTCTTTTCTTTTTAAATAGACCTTTTTCATGCTCTCCACCCCCATCCTCCTCTGAACCTACTCACAAAGTTTGACTTCCTTTCCCCTTACCCCATACAGTACAAATACGAATTTGTATACAATCTCAAAAATACTTATAGGAATACTTTATCATCTCCAAAACAAGAAATTACCCCCACCTTCCATCATTACACCTCCTTCCCCATTCCTATATACCACAACATTCTACCCCCCCCCCCCCCAAAAAAAAAAAAAATCCTACCAACCCTAGCAGTGGTATTAGATCATATATTTCTGAAGTCGGAATGCTGCTACCTTAATGGTGGGCAAAAGCGGTTGTATCCACAAAATCTATATATTGGTGAACATCGGAGCTCTAGCTGAGTACCGAAATAAAAATTATCACAACTGCATTTCATTACGACGATTTTCTATTTATTTTGGTACATTCAATATCGATCGCTGTTTGCATATGATTTTTCGTTTTCGAAAGCAAGGTGTAAAGAAGCCCTGTGATTAACCGTTTACTTTCAAACAATTTAATTCAATTCATCACAAAAGAAAAAATGTTCAGCCCTAGTGTCAGCATATACCTGTTGTCCACTTGCCTTTTGTGTCCACATGTGGGGCCAGGGTTAGGGTAAAGGTTAGCGTTAGAGTTAGTGTTAACAGTTAATAACAGGGAAGAGTTGTCCGTCAGCTGGTTGGTCTGAAGTTACAATGCATGTGGACACAATAGCAGATAGACATATGGTATGTAGCTATAGACACATTGGTATTAAATTTTAATTTGATTTAATGTTCATAGGCCTACCAACCACGAAGGCTACACATAACTCACAACAGTATGGAGCTTCAAGTCCGAATCACCAATCCTAACAACAGCTCAGACATACCTTGGACTTCTGTGTCCACAAATTTCAGTGTTGCACAAATGTGATTTCAGGTCTTAGACATTTTTGAACGAGTTTTTATTTTTTTTTTTTAAAGAATTCTGAATTAAAACATGTAAGAAAAGGTTGCTTTTATCTAAAAAAAAAACCCCACAAAAAAACAAAAACCCTATTAACATATGAGCCCAAATTAGAGCATGTAAAAAAAACCCCTATCAGCCAGCCCTCTGTCTGTACTGCTCTAAATGTGCATCTGTACCCTCCTAGATCCCCCATACCCTCTCTTTCAAACCCCGTCTCCTCCACAGTACTACCCCTTCACACACACACACACACACACACACACACACACACACACACACACACACACACACACAAATAAAACAAAAAACAAAACAAAACAAAAACATTAGCACTTTGTGGAACATGAAAATCAATTAAAAATTTTTAGACATCATTCCCAAAGTGGGAATGCGACCACCTTAATGGCGGAAAATAAACGCTCATGTATGCAAAAATCACACTACAGAGGAACCTCAGTTAAGAAACAGGCAGGGAAGGGGGTGGGGAGGATTTTCAATCAATTCTAAAACTTTGATTGATGGACTTGATGCCACAAACCAATTAGAAATGGTATACGACTGGCATATCATCACACAGATTTGTTCACAATACTGTGAAGCATGTTGCCATTCTGCTAACAAAGAAAAAAAATATTGAGATTTGAACTGATCTCGGATCTGGGACTGATAAAAATTGTCAGTGGTGGCCAGAGCATGGATCTGCCATCACCAGTAAATACCAGCAGTCTTGCCTTACATCTCATGACCAGGATATTCTTAAATTGCAAATTATGCAAGCGTCAAGGGGCAGGTTGCTATATAAGTATCTTTCACTCGATCCGATTCACTGGGGTAAAAAAAAAAAAATCTAAAAAAGATACCAGTCCTACAAGGCATATAACATAAAAAAATAGGATATTCTCAAATTGCAAATTACGTAAGCATCAAGGGGCAGATTGTTATACAAGTATAATTTTCATTTGAACCGATTCACTGGGGTAAAAAAAAAAAAAGTGATCACTCCTACAATGCATATAACATCCAAAGTATTTTTGGAAACCATCTTTAAATTATATTCAATCATTCTAGTCACTGAATCAGCATCACAAATAATTGACACTGTGTCCTCTTAAAATTAAAAAAGCCTTCATGATGAAAGCACACAGATTCCAATTCCTTAATTCAATGAAAGTTTATGCCAAGATCTGAGCATCTTTTCCATCCATAATCTAATTGTTTAAAAAAAATAAATAAAAAAATATATTAAAAAAAGACCACCACTCACTTTTTCAAAAATCAAAATGTTACATTTTTTTCAAAAACCTCAAATTGAAATTAAGTTCAAACAGAATTTTTCTCCAACGATAATTTGAACAGATTCATTTCAGAAAACAAAAATCTTCTGCAAAATATGCACAATATATAATTTGATGAGATTTCAGAAAACAAAAATCTTATGCAAAATATTCACAATATATAATTTTATCAGATTTCAGAAAACAAAAATCTTATGCAAAATATTCACAATATATAATTTTATCAGATTTCAGAAAACAAAAATCTTATGCAAAATATTCACAATATATAATTTTATCAGATTTCAGAAAACAAAAATCTTATGCAAAATATTCACAAACCACCTTCTATCCCATAAAAATTAAGGGACATAGAAGTTTACCTTCTTTTTTTTATCCGAGTTATATCTGTATACTTTTCTATCACCAAGTTTGTGACTAAGACCTCTCTTCAGTGTCAATTATTTTTCAGTGCTTGCTGCCGATTTCTTGGTAGGTGTCTGTGTCAAAACATCACGATTGTTTTTTTCACTCAAAACTGGGTGGAGGGGTGAAGTAGGGGGATATGTCTGTTATCGCATGCGCTAGTCAATTCCAGGTGTAAAACCTCGTTACTGTATGAAAAACTCCTTTCTTACATGACCTGTGCGGTCAACGAAATGGCAGCTTTAGAGTTCAAAATTCATTTTGATTCATTCTTAATTGTGTCACCTTCCTCAGTGGTACTTTGATCCTAGTTGGGTGTCCTTGACAGATGACATTCCTCCTCGATAGATGTCCTTCCTCCTGGATAGATGTCCTTGACAGATGTCCTCAAAATGTCAGAACATCTGAAAAAAAAAGTGGTTTTCAGACCCGACTGAAAAAAAGGCAGAAGAATGGACTGGGG
Organism: Stramonita haemastoma; assembly: GCA_030674155.1. Classification (NCBI taxonomy): domain Eukaryota; kingdom Metazoa; phylum Mollusca; class Gastropoda; order Neogastropoda; family Muricidae; genus Stramonita; species Stramonita haemastoma. The sequence continues at coordinate 3,674,758 of CM060332.1, forward strand.
AGGCAGAAAATAAGAGAAAAACAGGAAGAGTAAAATGCTAAGGGAAAATATTTTTAAAAGAGTGATAGAAAAGGGAAAATATTATCCCGGCAAGACAACGGTGACTTTGTGTGTGTGTGTGTGTGTGTGTGTGTGTGTGTGTGTGTGTGTGTGTGTGTGTGTGTGTGTGTGTGTGTGTGTGTGTGTGTGTGTGTATGTGGTATGTGTGGTGTGGTGTGTGTGGTGTGGGGGGGTGTGATGTGGGGGTGTGTGGGTGTAATAGAATGAACATGAGCACGTCACTTTGTTCAGTATTTAGTTTTCTAGGCTTTTAAATGATTTATAAACAAGAATATATTTCTTGAAGACAGATTTTTCGAACGCCATTACTGGAATTTATAATACACAGCACTAGTCAAATCTGACTTCACTATCTGGTGATAATTTTAGACATTGTATTTAAGTCAATATTAATTTCTGAAACTCACACAGCAAAAGGATCCACTGTCTCATTCCAGTATAGTCCACAATGAGATAGGACCCAGCAAAAATCTTATTCTGTACCACTTGATACAGTGCCTCAAAAACCTAATTTCAAATATATTCGCAGTCTACTTTATCTTTTTTTTTTAAGAGAGAAAACAAGACTGATTTAGAATCAACACAAAATTTTATGAAAAAAAAGAAAAAGATAAAATTCACTTCTATGCCATTAAAACTGCATATAAATCTGCTGTAAATACAGAAAAAATATTTGCCAATATAATCCATCAGTAAAAAGTTTTACATAATCAGAATAATGTTTTTTGAGATCATCTTCCAACTTTAACAGTCAGCGTATTTCAGTCTCTTCACTTCCATGCAAGTACAGTGAAGATGTCAAAGTCAGCCGATTTATGTTCCCAAGGAGAAATATGGGAGTTTTCAGGTTATCCAGTTGTGAAGATATTTTTCATTCTGCCATGGGTGCAATGCCATTCTAGAGCTTCAGATGGGGCTGTAACACTGCTTTCGCTTTGAATACTTCGCTTTGTTGTGTACGACGATAATTCTGAATTTAGAATACACAAGATTTACATAACTTTTGGCAGCAACACCAAAGAACTAATTTATTAAATAGTATATATGTAACGCTCCACCACATAATGAGACGGAGTGCACATGAGGTCAATTTTTAGTTATTGACATGTTATTAATGTGCAATAAAGTGGCTATCAAATACAAAAAACAGATTGAAAATCGGACAATTCTGTGCAACATTATTACAAATTGAAATGATACGACTGCAGGATGTGACAAAATGAGAAATGGGCAAGTTTATTTTAGTAACAGGTTGTCAGAATGAGTGCTTTGGTATTTTCAAAACACATTTAAAAGCAAAAGGAATAAAAATGATACCTCGATATTTCATTATAAGATAAATAAACAGATCTAGTTTAATAATCAATCAAAATAACAAAATTGACAACTTGACCCCCACCTGCCTTTAAAGGCTCCTAGCGCAAAATTGGGTAATGTGCTAAGCGACTCATTTCGTGGTGGAGCGTCACATATGATCAATGGTCCAAATATCAACTCAGATTTTTTTAATTTAAAAAAAGCTTGAAAAATGTATGACATTTTAACATCTTAAAAACTAAAAAGTGTTGGATGCTACAGGTGGCTTTCATTATATCAGAATAATATAAACAAGTATAACTAGACACACAGACAACTTTCATTATATCAGAATAATATAAACAAGTATAACTAGACACACAGACAACTTTCATTATATCAGAATAATATAAACAAGTATAACTAGACACACAGACAACTTTCATTATATCAGAATAATATAAACAAGTATAACTAGACACACAGACAACTTTCATTATATCAGAATAATATAAACAAGTATAACTAGACACACAGACAACTTTCATTATATTAGAATAATATAAATAAGTATAACTAGACACACAGACAACTTTCATTATATCAGAATAATATAAAAAAAAGTATAGCTAGACACAGACAAATGCTGAGACAGAACAGTCACACAAATGTTACCTGATCATGTACTGGTAACTGACGAGTGGTGCCAAATGGTATGTGTGTTCTTCAGTGGTGTCAAATGGTGTGTATGTTCTTCAGTGGTGTTGAATGGTGTGTATGTTCTTCAGTGGTGTTGAATGGTGTGTATGTTCTTCAGTGGTGTTGAATGGTGTTTATGTTCTTCAGTGGTGTTGAATGGTGTGTGTGTTCTTCAGTGGTGTTGAATGGTGTTTATGTTCTTCAGTGGTGCCAAATGGTGTGTGTGTTCTTCAGTGGTGTCGATTGGTGTGTATGTTCTTCAGTGGTGTCGAATGGTGTGTGTGTTCTTCAGTGGTGTCGAATGGTGTCTATGTTCTTCAGTGGTGTTGAATGGTGTGTATGTTCTTCAGTGGTGTCAAATGGTGTGTATGTTCTTCAGTGGTGTCGAATGGTGTATATGTTCTTCAGTGGTGCCAAATGGTGTGTATGTTCTTCAGTGGTGTCGAATGGTGTGTATGTTCTTCAGTGGTGCCAAATGGTGTGTATGTTCTTCAGTGGTGTCGAATGGTGTGTATGTTCTTCAGTGGTGCCAAATGGTGTGTATGTTCTTCAGTGGTGTCGAATGGTGTGTATGTTCTTCAGTGGTGCCAAATGGTATGTGTGTTCTTCAGTGGTGTCGATTGGTGTGTATGTTCTTCAGTGGTGTCGAATGGTGTGTATGTTCTTCAGTGGTGTCGAATGGTGTGTATGTTCTTCAGTGGTGCCAAATGGTGTGTATGTTCTTCAGTGGTGTCGAATGGTGTGTATGTTCTTCAGTGGTGTCGAATGGTGTGTGTGTTCTTCAGTGGTGTCGAATGGTGTGTATGTTCTTCAGTGGTGCCAAATGGTGTGTATGTTCTTCAGTGGTGTCGAATGGTGTGTATGTTCTTCAGTGGTGCCAAATGGTATGTGTGTTCTTCAGTGGTGTCAAATGGAACATGTGTTCTCCAGCACTTGTTTCCAGTCCTCTTGATCCTGTAAACAATGAAGAAGTGATCAGAGACAGGGAAAATGTTGATACCACTGTTATGTCAGACATTACACTGCTTTGATCTTACAACCTTGAAACAGAACAAATTTACGATTGCTCTTTAAAGACATTATCACGTCTCATCTCTTGCTTTGTTACCTCAAATGTAAAAATGTGATTTTATTACTTCCAAACAAAATGATTTCAAAATTATTCTTTAACACTTTGTACCCAATGGGTGCAGATGTACTGCAGTCTCTGTAGACCAGCCTTACAGCAGCTGAGTGCAGTGTGCACTGGGTCATCATAGCAAAATCATCATCTTTTTTGTTTGAAGCCAATTTCTTATGAAACTCTGGCACTGTGTGTGTGCATTAATTAAAGTGTGTGTGTCTGCATTAAAGTGTATAACTGCATAATAAAAAAAATTAACTATGGTGTGAAATTACCTAACTTCTCCATTTCTAAGAGGTGATCAGACTGCTGAGCTTACGATTCTTACATAATACACACAACAAATACAACACAATAACAAAACTACTGAGGACAGACATGGCGACAGACATCATACAAAGATAAAGACACTCGGCGACAGACATCATACAAAGATAAAGACACTCGGCGACAGACATCATACAAAGATAAAGACACTCGGCGACAGACATCATACAAAGATAAAGACAGACACTAGACCAGACAGAGGAAAAGGTGAAAATGTTAAATACCTGATGATTTCTTTTTGCTGCCTGTCATGAGAAATACCTGGTGGTGTTGGATTCCAGTGGCACTCTGTCATCTTGTATGGTACCTGGTGAAACAAACACCAGTCAGCTAAAAATCAGGTGAAAAATAAAAAACAACATCATAAGCTACAATGATAGAGACAATGAACACAAAATACAAAATAGAACAGACTTTACCAGGAGAGGGGTCAGTAAAAAAATTTTTTTTTAATGATAATAATAAAAAAGTAGCAGTAAAGAATAGACAAATATGAAGTACTAAACATCTCTTCCTTTCCATTTAAATGGAAAATAGGGGGCACTTGTGATTTAATGGCACCAAAATCCAGCTCTGGTTTGAGCCACCTCTAAGACTCCTGTTCAAGGTTTCCCCCCGATATATACACTGCCAGACTCTAGTCCTTCAGGCCACACTATCAATCCTGGTCCCATGTGCGAACACTCGCAGTACATCTTGTGCACACATTAAAACCAGTTCTGCCTTTGAGAAGAGCAGGCCTATCATTCCGGTCAGAATGGATGATGTTAACTTTTTTAAACTGCATGCACACTAGTGTGTTTAGACATCTTCCCTAGGTTCAAATGCAGCTACCTTAATGGTGGGCAAAACACTATTGCATACACAAAAACTTCACCTTTGGAAACCTCAGAGCTCTTGCTGAGTTATGAAAAAAAAGGGATTAACAAAAAGTTCCCCCCCCCCCCCCCCCCCCTCAAAAAAAAAATTACTGGAAAAAGTATCTGGTTAGAAATAAAGGAGAAAAAAAAAAGAAAAAATATATAAATTTTTGGTTCAA
>CM060332.1:3684301-3686801 GCA_030674155.1 Stramonita haemastoma
GAAAAACAAAGTGAAATGAAAACTAGCGATACACTCAGTAAACAATCGCCATTTGCCATTTGAAGAAAGGGAGGTGCGCATTACTTCCGGTTTTTAAAGGGAGCAGTTCTTGTTTAGGCTAGGCTACATAAAGGTTAAAAAGGGTTTTTGATTTGATTTATTTATTCTTTTATATACGAGGGGATATAATGGGAATAGAAAGCACTCTATGTGCTTTTCCTACAGTCGACCCCCTTGGGGTATTGCAGTTTTCGTAAATGTATTCCCACCGCACCCGATAATTGGCCCATGACCTCATTAACAAAATGCCTACACAAAAGGGGAAGATTTAATGTGTGCGCGAGATGTTCTGCGTGCGTTGCACACGGGGCCTCGGTTAAAGTCTCATCCGAAGGACTTTTGGGGAGAGTGGAGTCAGCACTGAGTGTTAACTCCAGGAGAAAAATCTCCTCGACCCAAAGGAACCGGGTCTGACCACTAGGCTATCCTCCACCAAGGAGATTGTTCCGAGTTGGTTCTATTACCGTACTAGCGGAACTATCCGCTTTCGGGACTGTACCATCAACCAACCAGGAGACAGGAGCAGACACTGTATAATTCAGTTTGGGGCCGCCAATTTGAGGGTTTTCAGCACTACACCCACCCTCTTGAAAGCTATATCTAATAAATAAACAATTTAAAATTTTGCAAAATGCATGAAAATTGCAGCACATTGAAATTAACTTATGATAATAACATAAGACATTTTGGGGGAGGGGGGTCATTCTGATGCCTCAATGGAGGCAAACACGGTCACAACCCAAAAATCTCACTAGGCTACAGAAAAACATCGAAGCTTCAGCCAAGTCACATCCCCCCCCCCCAAAAAAAAACCAAAATACCACCCACAAAAAAAAAAACACACAAAAAAACACACACACAACACAAAACAAACAAAAAGTCACCAGAATATAACGTTTGAGTACTATTTAAAAGGTAAGATAAAGGTGTCCCATAACCTAGGCGGTAGTAGGCTAGGGGAGCGAGGCGTCGAGAGACGTCAGCTTCTCTAGGGGCCAGGGTATTGAGGGCGGCGCCCATCTCTTCTCCCTCGCGGCTTTACCTTCCCTGACCCTACAGAGGGAAGGTACCCATTTACAGCTGGGTGAAAATGGGGGACTCTACTGAAGCCAAGGCGCGCAAACGGTCACCCATCCAACTGGTAGCCTAACCACGCTCGATGAGCACTGTTAACTTGACTGGGGGAAAGCGAGCGCTCTGATCACTTAGCTATCCCTTGACTACTGGCTACAGGCCTATTGAAATTTATGCGCTAAGAACGCTAGAAATACTAGGGCTTTGATTTCAGTTTTTGTGTTTTTTTTGTTGTTGTCGTTGTTTTACTAGACAGAGATCTCGCGCTTTACACATTCAATCCTTATTTCAAACATGATCATTATGAATAACAAACAAACAGCCTACTACACAAAAACGAAACAGTTAGGCCCTACCTGCAGCGTCTGTGGAACATTGCTCTATGTGGCGACGACGCATGGTGTGGATTTTCTGCATGCCTATACAACACGATCTTGTGTCAGTCACCGCCCAAACAGAAATGTAAATGTCTGCTTGGCAGCACAGTTCAACAGCCACGGAGGTGAGCAGAGTTCATTTAGGCCTACGTCAGGGGCATCACCCGCACGTGACACACAACACACACACACACACACACACAACACACACGTGCGAGCTCTCTCTCTCTCTCTCTCTCTCTCTCTCTCTCTCTCTCTCTCTCTCTCTCTCTCTCTCTCTCTCCTCTCCTCTCTCTCTCTCTCTCTCCCCTCTCTCTCCCATCCACACCACACACACACACACACACACAACACACCACACACACACACACACACCACACACACACACACACAACACACACACACACACACACACCCACACACGCACACAACGCACACCACACACACGTTGTGTGTGTTTTTATTTATTTTATTTTATTTATTTATTCTTTTATATCGAGGATAATGGAATAAGCATTCATAATGCTTTTTTACATCCAGTCCCCGTGTGTATGCAGTTGTGTTATTCTTGTCATCTGTTCCCACCGGCACACGATGGCCTACTCTTACGAAAAGCGGAACAGGATTTAACGTTTGCCAAGATCTTCTGCGTGCGTTCGCACACGGGCCTCGGTTTAAGTCTCATCCAAAAGACTTTTTGGGGAGTGGAGTCAGCACTGATGTTAACTCCAGAGGAAAAATCCCCTCCACCGGGAATCGAACCCGGTGTGTGTGTGTGTGTGTGTGTGTGTGTGTGTGGTGTGTGTGTGTGTGTGTGTGTGTGTGTGTGTGTGTGTGTGTGTGTGTGTGTGTGTGTGTGTGTGTGTTTGGTGCAGGGTATTATATTGCTTTGTTTTAAATTGCTTTGTTTGGTCTTTTAGTCTGTAAGGCAGGGCTTTCACTCTCACCCACTCTTTTCAACGTCTTCCTTGAGAGAATCATGGCTAATG
>CM060332.1:3691801-3700654 GCA_030674155.1 Stramonita haemastoma
ACCGCGCCCCCCCCCCCCCCCCCCCCCCCCCCTTTCCGCAGTTCCAGAGCCCAGGGCACCAGGACGTATTCTACTGTATGCAGACAACTTTACAACCATTTTTGATGTGTGTGGCACTGGAATTGTGGCGACAGCACAGCCCCGAAGATGGCAACCCCGCTTTACATAGTCAAGTCTGTCGCACAGAAACATGGTACAGTGTACCCGAAAATGACCCTCAACACACATCAAATAATAATATCATACAATATCATGCACCACAGCAATCTGCCAGGTCCCTCCACACGCACAAACACAAAAAAACGCTACACAAACACCAGCGAACGCGCGGGGGGGGGGGGGGGGTTTTCCGCAGTTCAGAGCCCAGGGCACCAGGACCGTATTCTACTGTATGCAGACAAACTTTACAACCATTTTTGATGTGTGTGGCACTGGAATTGTGGCGACAGCACAGCCCCGAAGATGGCAACCCCGCTTGTACATAGTCAAGTCTGTCGCACAGAAACATGGTACAGTGTACCCGAAAATGACCCCCTCCAACACACATCAAATAATAATATCATACAATATCATGCACCACAGCAATCTGCCAGGTCCCTCCACACGCACAAACACAAAAAAACGCATACACAAACACCAGCGAACGCGCGCACGCGCGCATGCATACCCACCCTCCCATGAATAAGACTAAAGAAGCATTTCCAAAGATGTGACGAAAGCGCCGTTTTCGGGCCCTTGCCCCCCGCACTTTTCCGCAGTTCCAGAGCCCAGGGCACCAGGACCGTATTCTACTGTATGCAGACAAACTTTACAACCATTTTTGATGTGTGTGGCACTGGAATTGTGGCGACAGCACAGCCCCGAAGATGGCAACCCCGCTTGTACATAGTCAAGTCTGTCGCACAGAAACATGGTACAGGGTACCCGAAAAATGACCCCTCCAACACACATCAAATAATAATATCATACAATATCATGCACCACAGCAATCTGCCAGGTCCCCTCCACACGCACAAACACAAAAAAACGCATACACAAACACCAGCGAACGCGCGCACGCGCGCATGCATACCCACCCTCCCATGAATAAGACTAAAGAAGCATTTCCAAAGATGTGACGAAAGCGCCGTTTTCGGCCCTTGCCCCCCGCACTTTTCCGCAGTTCCAGAGCCAGGGCACCAGGACCGTATTCTACTGTATGCAGACAAACTTTACAACCATTTTTGATGTGTGTGGCACTGGAATTGTGGCGACAGCACAGCCCCGAAGATGGCAACCCCGCTTGTACATAGTCAAGTCTGTCGCACAGAAACATGGTACAGTGTACCCGAAAATGACCCCTCCAACACACATCAAATAATAATATCATACAATATCATGCACCACAGCAATCTGCCAGGTCCCTCCACACGCACAAAAAAAAAAAACGCATACACAAACACCAGCGAAACGCGCCACGCGCGCATGCATACCCACCCTCCCATGAATAAGACTAAAGAAGCATTTCCAAAGATGTGACGAAAGCGCCGTTTTCGGGCCCTTGCCCCCGCACTTTTCCGCAGTTCCAGAGCCCAGGGCACCAGGACCGTATTCTACTGTATGCAGACAAACTTTACAACATTTTTGATGTGTGTGGCACTGGAATTGTGGCGACAGCACAGCCCCAAGATGGCAACCCCGCTTGTAATAGTCAAGTCTGTCGCACAGAAACATGTACAGTGTACCCAAAATGACCCTCAACACACATCAAAAATAATATCATACAATATCAGCACCACAGCAATCTGCCAGGTCCCTCCACACGCACAAACACAAAAAAAACGCATACACAAACACCAGCGAACGCGCGCACGCGCGCATGCATACCCACCCTCCCATGAATAAGACAAAGAACATTCCAAGATGTGACGAAAGCGCCGTTTCGGGCCTTGCCCCCCGCACTTTTCCGCGTTCCGAGCCCAGGCACAGACCGTATTCTACTGTATGCAACAAACTTTACACATTTTGATGTGTGTGGCACGGATTGTGGCGACAGCACAGCCCGAAGATGGCAACCCCTTGTACATAGTCAAGTCTGTCGACAGAAACTGGTACAGTGTACCGAAATGACCCCTCCAACACACATCAAATAATAATATCATACAATATCATGCACACAGCAATTGCCAGGTCCCTCCACACGCACAAACACAAAAAACGCATACACAAACACCAGCGAACGCGCGCACGCGGCATGCATACCCCCCCCCATGAATAACTAAAGAAGCATTTCCAAGATGTGCGAAAGCGCCGTTTCGGGCCTTGCCCCGCACTTTCGCAGTTCCAGAGCCCAGGCACAGACCGTATTCTACTGTATGCAGACAAACTTTACAACCATTTTTGATGGTGTGCACTGAATTGTGGCGACAGCACAGCCCCGAAATGGCACCCCGCTTGTACATAGTAGTCTGTCCACAGAAACATGGTACAGTGTACCCGAAATGACCCTCAACACACACAAATAATAATATCATACAATATCAGCACCACACAATCTGCCAGGTCCCCTCCACACGCACAAACACAAAAAAAACGCATACACAACCCAGCGAACGCGCGCACGCGCGCATGCATACCCACCTCCCATAATAAGACTAAAGAAGCATTTCAAAGATGTGACGAAAGCGCCGTTTTCGGCCTTGCCCCGCACTTCCGCAGTTCCAGAGCCCAGGGCACCAGGACCGTATTCTACTGTATGCAACAAACTTTACAACCATTTTTGATGTGTGTGGCACGGATTGTGCACAGCACGCCAATGCAACCGCTTGTACAGTCAAGTCTGTCGCACAGAAACATGGTACAGTGTACCCGAAAATGACCCCTCCAACACACATCAAATAATAATATCATACAATATCATGCACCACAGCAATCTGCCAGGTCCCCCCACACGCACAAACACAAAAAAAACGCATACAAAACACCAGCGAACGCGCGCACGCGCGCATGCATACCCACCCTCCCATGAATAAGACTAAAGAAGCATTTCCAAAGATGTGACGAAAGCGCCGTTTTCGGGCCCTTGCCCCCGCACTTTTCCGCAGTTCCAGAGCCCGGGCACCAGGACCTAACTGTATGCAGACAAACTTTACAACCATTTTTGATGTGTGTGGCACTGGAATTGTGGCGACAGCACAGCCCGAAGATGGCAACCCGCTTGTACATAGTCAAGTCTGTCGCACAGAAACATGTACAGTGTACCCGAAAAATGACCCCTCCAACACACATCAAATAATAATATCATACAATATCATGCACCACAGCAATCTGCCAGGTCCCTCCACACGCACAAACACAAAAAAAGCATACACAAACACCAGCGAACGCGCGCCCGCGGCATGCATACCCCCTCCCATGAATAAGACTAAAGAAGCATTTCCAAGATGGACGAAAGCGCCGTTTTCGGCCCTTGCCCCCGCACTTTTCGCAGTTCCAGAGCCAGGGCACCAGGACCGTATTCTACTGTATGCAGACAAACTTTAAACCATTTTTGATGTGTGTGGCACTGGAATTGTGGGACAGCACAGCCCGAAGATGCAACCCCGCTTGTACATAGTCAAGTCTGTCGCACAGAACATGGTACAGTGTACCCGAAAAGACCCCTCCAACACACATCAAATAATAATATCATACAATATCATGCACCACAGCAATCTGCCAGGTCCCTCCACACGCACAAACACAAAAAACGCATACACAAACACCAGCGAACGCGCGCACGCGCGCATGCATACCCACCTCCATGAATAAGACTAAAGAAGCATTTCCAAAGATGTGACGAAAGCGCCGTTTTCGGGCCCTTGCCCCCGCACTTTTCCGCATTCCAGAGCCAGGCACCAGGACCGTATTCTACTGTATGCAGACAAACTTTACAACCATTTGATGTGTGTGGCACTGGAATTGTGGCGACAGCACAGCCCCGAAGATGGCAACCCCGCTTGTACATAGTCAAGTCTGTCGCACAGAAACATGGTACAGTGTACCCGAAAATGACCCCTCCAACACACATCAAATAATAATATCATACAATATCATGCACCACAGCAATCTGCCAGGTCCCCTCCACACGCACAAACACAAAAAAACGCATACACAAACACCAGCGAACGCGCGCACGCGCGCATGCATACCCACCCTCCATGAATAAGACTAAAGAAGCATTTCCAAAGATGTGACGAAAGCGCGTTTTCGGCCCTTGCCCCCGCACTTTTCCGCAGTTCCAGAGCCCAGGGCACCAGGACCGTATTCTACTGTATGCAGACAAACTTTACAACCATTTTTGATGTGTGTGGCACTGGAATTGTGGCGACAGCACAGCCCGAAGATGGCAACCCCGCTTGTACATAGTCAAGTCTGTCGCACAGAAACATGGTACAGTGTACCCGAAAATGACCCCTCCAACACACATCAAATAATAATATCATACAATACATGCACCACAGCAATCGCCAGGTCCCCTCCACACGCACAAACAAAAAAAACGCATACACAAACACCAGCGAACGCGCGCACGCGCGCATGCATACCCACCCTCCCATGAATAAGACTAAAGAAGCATTTCCAAAGATGTGACGAAAGCGCCGTTTTCGGGCCCTTGCCCCCGCACTTTCCGCAGTTCCAGAGCCCAGGGCACCAGGACCGTATTCTACTGTATGCAGACAAACTTTACAACCATTTTTGATGTGTGTGGCACTGGAATTGTGGCGACAGCACAGCCCCGAAGATGGCAACCCCGCTTGTACATAGTCAAGTCTGTCGCACAGAAACATGGTACGTGTACCCGAAATGACCCCTCCAACACACATCAAATAATAATATCATACAATATCATGCACCACAGCAATCTGCCAGTCCCCTCCACACGCACAAACACAAAAAACGCATACACAAACACCAGCGAACGCGCGCACGCGCGCATGCATACCCACCCTCCCATGAATAAGACTAAAGAAGCATTTCCAAAGATGTGACGAAAGCGCCGTTTTCGGGCCCTTGCCCCCCGCACTTTTCCGCAGTTCCAGAGCCCAGGGCACCAGGACCGTATTCTACTGTATGCAGACAAACTTTACAACCATTTTTGATGTGTGTGGCACTGGAATTGTGGCGACAGCACAGCCCCGAAGATGGCAACCCCGCTTGTACATAGTCAAGTCTGTCGCACAGAAACATGGTACAGTGTACCCGAAAATGACCCCTCCAACACACATCAAATAATAATATCATACAATATCATGCACCACAGCAATCTGCCAGGTCCCCTCCACACGCACAAACACAAAAAAACGCATACACAAACACCAGCGAACGCGCGCACGCGCGCATGCATACCCACCCTCCCATGAATAAGACTAAAGAAGCATTTCCAAAGATGTGACGAAAGCGCCGTTTTCGGGCCCTTGCCCCCGCACTTTTCCGCAGTTCCAGAGCCCAGGGCACCAGGACCGTATTCTACTGTATGCAGACAAACTTTACAACCATTTTTGATGTGTGTGTGCACTGGAATTGTGGCGACAGCACAGCCCCGAAGATGGCAACCCGCTTGTACATAGTCAAGTCTGTCGCACAGAACATGGTACAGTGTACCCGAAAATGACCCCTCCAACACACATCAAATAATAATATCATACAATATCATGCACCACAGCAATCGCCAGGTCCCCTCCACACGCACAAACACAAAAAACGCATACACAAACACCAGCGAACGCGCGCACGCGCGCATGCATACCCACCCTCCCATGAATAAGACTAAGAAGCATTTCCAAAGATGTGACGAAAGCGCCGTTTTCGGCCCTTGCCCCCGCACTTTTCCGCAGTTCCAGAGCCAGGGCACCAGGACCGTATTCTACTGTATGCAGACAAACTTTACAACCATTTTTGATGTGTGTGGCACTGGAATTGTGGCGACAGCACAGCCCCGAAGATGGCAACCCCGCTTGTACATAGTCAAGTCTGTCGCACAGAAACATGGTACAGTGTACCGAAAATGACCCTCCAACACACATCAAATAATAATATCATACAATATCATGCACCACAGCATCTGCCAGGTCCCTCCACACGCACAAACACAAAAAAAAGCATACACAAACACCAGCGAACGCGCGCACGCGCGATGCATACCCACCCTCCATGAATAAGACTAAAGAAGCATTTCCAAGATGTGACGAAAGCGCCGTTTTCGGGCCCTTGCCCCCGCACTTTTCCGCAGTTCAGAGCCCAGGGCACCAGGACCGTATTCTACTGTATCAGACAAACTTTACAACCATTTTTGATGTGTGTGGCACTGGAATTGTGGCGACAGCACAGCCCCGAAGATGGCAACCCCGCTTGTACATAGTCAAGTCTGTCGCACAGAAACATGGTACAGTGTACCCGAAAATGACCCCTCCAACACACATCAAATAATAATATCATACAATATCATGCACCACAGCAATCTGCCAGGTCATGCATACCCACCCTCCCATGAATAAGACTAAAAGAAGCATTTCCAAAGATGTGACGAAAGCGCCGTTTTCGGGGCCCTTGCCCCCCGCACTTTTCCGCAGTTCCAGAGCCCAGGGCACCAGGACCGTATTCTACTGTATGCAGACAAACTTTACAACCATTTTTTTATGTTGTGTGGCACTGGAATTGTGGCGACAGCACAGCCCCGAAGATGGCAACCCCGCTTGTACATAGTCAAGTCTGTCGCACAGAAACATGGTACAGTGTACCCGAAAATGACCCCTCCAACACACATCAAATATAATATCATACAATATCATGCACCACAGCAATCTGCCAGGTCCCCTCCACACGCACAAACACAAAAAAACGCATACACAAACACCAGCGAAACGCGCGCACGCGCGCATGCATACCCACCCTCCCATGAATAAGACTAAAGAAGCATTTCCAAAGATGTGACGAAAGCGCCGTTTTCGGGCCCTTGCCCCCCGCACTTTTTCCGCAGTTCCAGAGCCCAGGGCACCAGGACCGTATTCTACTGTATGCAGACAAACTTTACAACCATTTTTGATGTGTGTGGCACTGGAATTGTGGCGACAGCACAGCCCCGAAGATGGCAACCCCGCTTGTACATAGTCAAGTCTGTCGCACAGAAACATGGTACAGTGTACCCGAAAATGACCCCTCCAACACACATCAAATAATAATATCATACAATATCATGCACCACAGCAATCTGCCAGGTCCCCTCCACACGCACAAACACAAAAAAACGCATACACAAACACCAGCGAACGCGCGCACGCGCGCATGCATACCCACCCTCCCATGAATAAGACTAAAGAAGCATTTCCAAAGATGTGACGAAAGCGCCGTTTTCGGGCCCTTGCCCCCCGCACTTTTCCGCAGTTCCAGAGCCCAGGGCACCAGGACCGTATTCTACTGTATGCAGACAAACTTTACAACCATTTTTGATGTGTGTGGCACTGGAATTGTGGCGACAGCACAGCCCCGAAGATGGCAACCCCGCTTGTACATAGTCAAGTCTGTCGCACAGAAACATGGTACAGTGTACCCGAAAATGACCCCTCCAACACACATCAAATAATAATATCATACAATATCATGCACCACAGCAATCTGCCAGGTCCCCTCCACACGCACAAACACAAAAAAACGCATACACAAACACCAGCGAACGCGCGCACGCGCGCATGCATACCCACCCTCCCATGAATAAGACTAAAGAAGCATTTCCAAAGATGTGACGAAAGCGCCGTTTTCGGGCCCTTGCCCCCCGCACTTTTCCGCAGTTCCAGAGCCCAGGCACCAGGACCGTATTCTACTGTATGCAGACAAACTTTACAACCATTTTTGATGTGTGTGGCACTGGAATTGTGGCGACAGCACAGCCCCGAAGATGGCAACCCCGCTTGTACATAGTCAAGTCTGTCGCACAGAAACATGGTACAGTGTACCCGAAAATGACCCCTCCAACACACATCAAATAATAATATCATACAATATCATGCACCACAGCAATCTGCCAGGTCCCCTCCACACGCACAAACACAAAAAAACGCATACACAAACACCAGCGAACGCGCGCACGCGCGCATGCATACCCACCCTCCCATGAATAAGACTAAAGAAGCATTTCCAAAGATGTGACGAAAGCGCCGTTTTCGGGCCCTTGCCCCCCGCACTTTTCCGCAGTTCCAGAGCCCAGGGCACCAGGACCGTATTCTACTGTATGCAGACAAACTTTACAACCATTTTTGATGATGTGTGTGGCACTGGAATTGTGGCGACAGCACAGCCCCGAAGATGGCAACCCCGCTTGTACATAGTCAAGTCTGTCGCACAGAAACATGGTACAGTGTACCCGAAAATGACCCCTCCAACACACATCAAATAATAATATCATACAATATCATGCACCACAGCAATCTGCCAGGTCCCCTCCACACGCACAAACACAAAAAAAACGCATACACAAACACCAGCGAACGCGCGCACGCGCGCATGCATACCCACCCTCCCATGAATAAGACTAAAGAAGCATTTCCAAAGATGTGACGAAAGCGCCGTTTTCGGGCCCTTGCCCCCCGCACTTTTCCGCAGTTCCAGAGCCCAGGGCACCAGGACCGTATTCTACTGTATGCAGACAAACTTTACAACCATTTTTGATGTGTGTGGCACTGGAATTGTGGCGACAGCACAGCCCCGAAGATGGCAACCCCGCTTGTACATAGTCAAGTCTGTCGCACAGAAACATGGTACAGTGTACCCGAAAATGACCCCTCCAACACACATCAAATAATAATATCATACAATATCATGCACCACAGCAAATCTGCC
>CM060332.1:3700754-3703254 GCA_030674155.1 Stramonita haemastoma
TTTGAACCCTTTTAAAACCCAAAAAAGTACACAGCCCAAACAAATCCGGCGGGGCACAGGCGGAAAAAAGAACTAAAAATTTGGTTCTGGAAATTTTCCCCGCCCGGTGGGAAAAATTTTGCCGCCCTCCATAGACACGCCTTGTCAGGGTAAAACTTCCCAAAGGGATAGCGAGTAAATTCCTGGCGCGAGTTCTCTCGGGTCAAATTCCGCAGCGATTTCCCGAAACCCCCCCCGTCTCTATAAACGCTAGCTATGTGTGTGTTGGGGTTGGGGTTGTGTGTGTGTGTGTGTGTGTGGTGTGTGTGTGTTTTTGGTGGGGTTTTGTGTGTGTTTTTACATTTGGTATCTTTTTAATAAAATTTGTGAAATTCTTCTATTCATTTTTATGAAAAAACCCCTTTTCCTTTTTTTATGATCAAAGTTTAAAATCGTGGTAAATTTTTTTTTTCCCCTTTGGTTTTTTTTGGGGGGGTTTTTTTTTTTTTAAAATGTTAACTCCCCTAAATCTTTATTCACACAATTCAAAATTTTTATTCCCCTTTAAAAACCTTTTTTAAAGCTACGAAAAACAAAAAGCATGATATAAAAATAAATTTAAAGAGGAAGACCCAAAACAAAAGTCCCAAAAGAGAAAAATTTTTAAAAAATTGAAATAGACTTGGTTTTATGTTATGGCCGGGGGCCCCCTCTTATGATGGCAAATTATCAAATTTTGGTAAAAGGGAAAAAAAGAAGTAACAACAAAAATTTTGCATAATTTTTTGGGGAAAAATGGGGACAATAACGGTTTTAAGGAAATCAACATCAGGGAAACGGGTATATGAAGAAGGTCAAGGAACAGAATCAAAAAAATTAAAAAGTAATACAATCTTTTCCCAAAGAGGGGGGGAAAAATTATCAATCTTAACAGTTAAGAGGAATAACTGCACTCTAATAGACAGGCATAAATTTGGTTTTTTTTCCCTTTATCTGACCCAGAAGCTATTTTTTCCGGCCAAATTTTCCCAAATTCCCTGTTTGGTTTTGGTTTACTCCTCTGAATTACAGAAAAATAAAAATTTTGACATATTTTGGGGAAATTTAAAGAAAGCTATCAAGAGGAGAGGCAAAAAAATTGTGCACAAAAGACAAAAAATAAAAAAAAGAACAATAACAACAAATTAAAAAAAATAGTAGTAGTTTTTTTGCAGTTTAAAAAAATTAATAAAATAAAATAATTAATAATAAATAAAATTTAAAAATAATAAAAAAATAGAAAAAAAAACGTTAAAACCCTTAAGAATAATTTCAATCATAAAAAACACAGCATTGCTAGGAAAATAAGAGTGAAAGGGACCTTAAATTTTGATCTTTAAAAATTGGGAAATTTTTCATTTTTACTGCAGTCTGGGGTAGTTAGGCTAAAAAGGTATAGTCTATGATTTGCTTGCTAGATATAACGAAAGATTTGCACACTTTTGTTAAAATTGTTGTATTGTCTTTGTTGTCTTGTATCGTTTTGCATTGTATTGTATTGTATTGTACTGTATCTTAGTGCATTGTGTTGTAATGCATTGCTCTATTTTCTCTTGTTTTGTAATGGTATGGTATGGTTTGACAAACACAAAAGAATACAGGACTTTACAGTTTAATGGTATGGTATGGTGTGGTATGGTATGGTATGGTATGGTATGGTGTGGTATGGTATGTATGGTGTGGTATAGTATGGTATGGTATGGTATGGTATGGTGTGGTATGGTATGGTGTGGTATGGTATGGTATGGTATGGTATGGTGTGGTGTGGTATGGTATGGTATGGTGTGGTATAGTATGGTATGGTATGGTATGGTATGGTATGGTATGGTATGGCATGGCATGGTATGGTATGGTATGGTATGGTATGGTATGGTGTGGTATAGTATGGTATGGTATGGTGTGGTGTGGTATGGTATGGTATGGTATGGTGTGGTGTGGTATGGTATGGTATGGTGTGGTATAGTATGGTATGGTATGGTATGGTTTTGTTTGGTATGGTATGGTATGGTATGGTATGGTATGGTGTGGTATGGTATGGTATGGTATGGTATGGTATGGTATGGTGTGGTGTGGTGTGGTATGGTATGGTATGGTATGGTATGGTATGGTATGGTATGGTATGGTATGGTATGGTGTGGTATGGTATGGTATGGTATGGTGTGGTGTGGTGTGGTGTGGTGTGGTATGGTATGGTATGGTATGGTGTGGTGTGGTGTGGTGTGGTGTGGTATGGTATGGTGTGGTGTGGTGTGGTGTGGTGTGGTATGGTATGGTATGGTATGGTATGGTGTGGTGTGGTGTGGTGTGGTATGGTATGGTATGGTATGGTATGGTGTGGTATGGTATGGTATGGTATGGTATGGTATGGTGTGGTATGGTGTGGTATGGTGTGGTATGGTATGGTATGGTATGGTATGGTATGGTGTGGTATGGTGTGGTATGGTATGGTATGGTATGGTATGGTGTGGTATGGTATGGTGTG
>CM060332.1:3705754-3715754 GCA_030674155.1 Stramonita haemastoma
TCCTGGATAGAGGTAAAAATACATATCTATATGAACATATGAACACATTAACAGTTATATAAAAATTGATTGTGCTGTACAGACTATACTCCATATAATCACAACTCTGTTGGATCATAAAAGTAAAATAACACAACTATAAATAATGATGATTAAATCTTAATCATTGGTATAGCTTAATTGATTTAAGTAGAGAAAAACATACCTGCAGAAAAAAAACAAATCAATACAGTTGTTTTCTAAGCCTTTCTGTGTAAATTTTTTTTTAAGTGTTAAAAAAAAAATGTAAGCACCTTAAAGTGCACAATTCAGTTCCTCTTGAGTGTCGCAACATCTGCATGCAAATGCAAAACTCAGTCCCATCTGAACATCATGAACACACATTAAAATATGTCATGTTTTTCACAAGAGTCAGCCATTTGTGCAAGTGGAATTGACAAAACCACAGACACAGGGACTAGATTTTTTTTTAAAGCATATGTTCACTTATCCCAGTATCCTAGAAATAAAAAGAATAAAAAAAATATATTTTGCTTGCATCTCTTCCCCTCCCCAACAACAAATATGCTCACAGGAATACACACACACGCATGCACGCACAGCACGCACGCACGCACGCACGCACGCACGCACGCACGCACACACACACACACACACATTTTCTCCACTAGTACTGTGATAATTTTCCCCCTATTTTTTCTATTTTATTGATTGTTTGATTAATGAAAACTACACAAGGAGATTGAAAGACAAGCCTAGGCCTAAAAATCTTTACCCTTGCGTATTAAAGGTCATGCTATCTCTTTTTTTCTCAAACACACACATACACATACACATACACACAACACACACACAACACACACACACACACACACACACACACACACACACACACACACACTACACACACCTACACACCCACACACACTACACCCCCACCCCACACACACACACACAAACACACACAAACACACCACTACACACCACACACACACCTCCACACACACCCCACACACACACTACACACACACACACACACACACCACACACACACACACTAACCCCCCCCCCCACACACACACACACAATAACCACACTCCATATCATTTTGTTTGCTGCTCCATGTTCTGGTCAACTGAAGAGTCCACCAAAGGAGCGCCATGTTTCACGAACCACACCTCATTGGTGCGGCCGAACGGTTTGAAGGGGGCGTCATAGCCGGCGGTGTAGTACTGGGTATTGTTGAACTTGCTGTGGTCGCCGATAGCGTTGCCCAGCTCTACCGCCTTCTCCACCCAGGTTTCATCGTTAGCGAAACCGCCAAACGTCCTGGAAAACAAATTCAAATTCAAAAATACTTTCTTAAAACAGAAATTCCAGTGGGTTACAAGCCATACATAAGAATTAAAACCACGTAAAAGTAATATCAATATAACACAACACAGGTTCTGAACATCAGCACGCACCCATCACAGTACAAAGAGCAGCCACAAGTCAGCAATATCTCAGTCAGCCACAAACCCACCCAAGCAACACCACAAACATTCGTGTGTGCATCAGTATGCCCATGCATCCACAGAGATCAGCATCAGGTTAATATC
The DNA here is from genome assembly GCA_030674155.1 of Stramonita haemastoma. Taxonomy (NCBI): domain Eukaryota; kingdom Metazoa; phylum Mollusca; class Gastropoda; order Neogastropoda; family Muricidae; genus Stramonita; species Stramonita haemastoma. The sequence goes on from CM060332.1 coordinate 3,707,356, forward strand.
GTACTATCTGACTTTGACTTCACACACATAGGGGACAGTGGTTTGAGTTAGTGGGGACGGGATAGTCCGGTGGTTACAGTGATGCGCTTGTGATCTGCTGACCCGGGTTCAAATCTTATTCAAGAGGATTTTTCCTCTGGAGTTAGGCTAACATCAGTGCTGACTTCACTCCCCCTATAAGTCTTTTGGATGAGACTATAAACCGATGTCCTATGTGTGAACCACGCAGAACATCTCCCATGCACGTTAAAATCTGTTCCGCTTTTGGAAGAGTAGGCCATTGTGTGTCGGTGGGAATGGATGACAAAATAGACAAAACTGCATACACTGTGGGAACTGGATGTTAAAAAAGCACATGAGTGTTTATTCAATATCCTTGTAATAAAAGAATAAAATAAAAATAAAATTTTAAAAACTTGCAGTCCCCAAACTGTGGCTATGCAGCAATGAGCAGAGTTGCCTTTTCACATTTGTTTGAATGGTTTTTGTATTTGGTTTGTTGTTGTTATTTTGGATTAACTACCCATCTGGATGTGAAACCAAGACAGTTATTTGTACAATTTTCTCGACAACAGATATATTTGTAATGTGAAGCAGTTGTATATGCTACAGTTTTTTTTTTTTGTTTTGAGAAAAAAGTTTAGCAGCAACTTGATTAAGCTACAACACACACAATGCACATAGGCTAAACACACAAACACACACATGCACACACACACACACACACACACACACACACACACACACACACGCATGCGTGTACACACACACACACACACACACACACACACACACACACCACACACACAACATTTCTTTCTTTAAATATTATAGAGAAAAAAACACAAACAAGAAAAGAAAAAAAAAGACACCAATAACAGGCACAACCATAACAAGAGCAAGGGAGATAACCCTTGACACTGCTGCAGAAGTCCACAATCTGATAAACTCCCTTAGAGGAGCATAAAAGCACAGTACATCTCCTCTGTCCTTTTTCTTTCCATTTGCTGTCTCCATGTACATGTTTATGTTTACCTTCAGACAGTACGTTTTTCAATATGCCTTTTGTCAGGGCAACTTTCTTACTGCCATGGGTTAAAAAGTCTTCAACATCAATTTTACCACTGTTCACTTCTATTGATATTAAACTTGTTGTCTTCAATTTTACGTCTGAAGTCTTTATATCTCTTCAATGTAATTTGCTTACTGGGGGATATAACTATCTGGTTTGTCACCTCACCTATATGTCCTTTGACAATGATAGCAAAAAAAATGATGCTAACATTTTTTTTTTCATTTCTTGGCTTGAGATCGTAGGTTTACAAACTGTAAGATTTTTATGTATGCGACCGCATCTCCCCCCTCCACCACCAACTCCCCCCTCCCCACCACAATTTTGGTTGCCGCATTCCGCCTTCAGGGATACACTAAATTATGACAAGTTAAATTTTGAGTGGGAAGACTAGGACCACACAGTTGAGCTTCACCCACTCTATGGATGTGATTTTGAGAGTGTTGCTCAAATTACCTGACCAACACTGCAGGTGTCTGTATCTTTCGGGCCTGGTTGATGCCAGGATATATCATGATAGGAAGCATAAAGTACAGTCCTGTCTTGTAGTCTCAAAGCGGATGCACATCTATAGCAGGATCCTTACATCCTCTTCATCATTACTGTTCCTAATGCAAAAAAAAAAAAAATGTCTCTGATTCGTGGCGCACAGAAAATGAGGCAGCAAAAAAAAAAAAAAAAGAAAAGACAAGAAAAAAAACAAGAGTCAAATGCACTAACCACAGCAACACACAGTGACTGGTAAAAAAAATCTATAACTCACGTAAAATGTAAAAAGGTAAAGGTGTCCCATAACCTATGAGGTCGAAGGGGAGCGAGACATCAGAGACCTCAGCTTCTCTAGGGGCCAGCATGTTGAGGACGGCGCCCATCTCTCTCCCTCACTACTTTACCTTCCCTGACCCTAAAGAGGGCAGGTACCCATTTACAGCTGGGTGCAAAGGGTCACCTATCCAACTGTTTGTAACTCACGTAACATACCAAAAAAAAACCCAACCAAACAAGAAACCTATATTAAAAATGGACTGACGTGACATAGGCCGTGAACTGAGGCCGTTCCTCGATGAAGACTTGAGAGTTGCTGGGTTTGGGGGGATCGGCCTGATGCTCCTCGGGGATGTAGAAGGCGACGGTGAAGCTGCTCTCGCAGTTAGGCCCCGCCCCTGGCTCCACCCACGTGGTGACGGGCGCTGTCATCTCCACCTTCATGCCTGAGGAAAAGAAGGGCAGGAAATGCATGACAGTAAAAAAAAAATAATAATAATATTTTTTTTTTGTTTTTAATTTTAAAAAGAGGGAAAAAAAAGAATAATACAAGCAGACAAGTAAAGACATAACACCCAAGTGTCTGGCAGAGAAAATTTTTTCGGTTTATTCGAAACCTTCTTCAGGCTAAAAGATTGGCCAACTCAAAAAAAAAAAAGAATAAATTAAAAAAAATTCTAGAAGAGGGTTCAGCTAGGGAAATTGTTTCTTCTTCTTATCGATACTCGCCCCCCCCCCCCCCCCCCCCCCCCCCCCCCCCCCCCTCTTGTAAACCATGAGTGGTGGTCTGGGTGCTAGTCTTTTGGATGAGGTGATAAACCAAGGTCATGTGTGTTACACAATTATTTAGCACATGTAAAAGAACCCATGGCAACAAGAGAATTGTCCCTGGTAAAATTCTGTAGAAAAAAGCCACACTGATAAGGAAACAAATACAAATGCAGACAGGAAAAGAAAAAACAAACAAACAATGGGTGGCGCTGCACTTGTGGGGACGCGCTCTGGTCATTGGTCCCTATAAAAATCTTCTAACAAGATTCATAAAGAAACATAAACTGAAATAGTATGGGCATGTCACAAGATCAAAAGGACTTGCAAAATAAATACTTTAAGGCACTGTCCAAGGAGGAAGAAAAAGAGGCAGACCAAGGAAGAGACGGGAGGACAACGTCAGCGAATGGACAGGCCTAGAACTCAACAAAAACTTGAGAAAGGCAAAACAGAGACAGGAATGGAGGGAACTGGTTGTCAAGTCTTCAGGGGTGCCCCCACGGTCACCAGACTAAGGGATGGACAGACAGACAGACAGACAGACAGACAGACAGATAGACAGACAGACATGCAGACAGACAGACAGACAGATAGACTCACTCTGTTCATTCTCTCCGGATATATACTTGAAGAGTCTGCGGAATCCCTGAGAGGCACCGTCTTTGTGGGAGAGGCTGGTGACAGTGGTGGCCACCCATTTAGCCGACCTGTAGCACCGCTCCTCGTATCCCTGCACACAGCACACAACACGCTGCCACACTGAGGGATACGGCATGGCTCTGGTGTGATGCTTTGTCAGTTAGTGATGGTGGTGATGATAATAGTGGTAATAATAATAATAATAATGATAATGATGGTGAGAGAGAGAAAAAAAAGACAGAGGTAGAGATTCAGAGAGAATATAAGAGAATAAATGGTATAAACAACAAATATACTTCATCTTTACACACATGTACACACACACACACACACACACACACACACACACACACACACACACACACACACACACACACACACACACTCTCTCTCTCTCTCTCTCTCTCTCTCTCTCTCTCTCTCTCTCTCTCTCTCTCTCTCTCTCTCTCACTGACTCACTGACTCACTCACACACACACACACACACACACACACACACACACACACACACACACACACACACACACACACACACACACATGGTACCTGTGTTTTTTCAACAAGGTCATATGTGACACTCCACCACATAATGAGACGGAGTGCACATGAGGTCAATTTTTAGTTATTGACATGTTATAAAGGTACAATAAAGTGGCTATCAAATACAAAAAACAGATTGAAAATCGGACAATTCTGTGCAAAGTTATTACAAGTTGAAATGATAGACTACAGGAAGTGGCAAAATGAGAAACGGACAAGTTTATTTTCGTAACACGTTGTCAGAATGAGGGCTTGGGTATTTTCAAAACACATTTAAAAGCAAAAGGGATAAAAATTATGCCTTGATATTTCATTATAAGGTAGATAAACGGATATAGTTTAATAATTAATCAAAATCTCAAAATTGACAACTTGACCCCTACCTGCCTTTAATGGCTCCTAGAGCAAAATTAGGTAATGTGCTAAGCGACTCATTTCGTGGCGGAGCGTCACATATTGTGGTTTTTAGAGACCCCTGATTACACACACACACACACACACACACACACACACACACACACACACACACACAACACAACACACACACACACACACACACACACACACACACACACACACACACACACATACACACACTATACCTGTGTTTTTTCTACAAGGTCATATTGTGGTTTTTGGAGACCCCTGATCATTGTCTTCATCAGCCCCAGCATCTTCTTCTACAGGAGTTTCTGAATCTGCACACACAAATTTATAAATTTATGGGGGACCCGATAGCCTAATGGTCAGAACATTGCACTGGCAATTTGACAACCTGTGTTCGATTCCCAGTCGAGGGGATTTTTCTCCTGGAGTTAACATCAGTGCTGACTCCACTCTCCCCAAAAAGTCCTTAATTCCTGTAGAGTAGGCCATTATCAGAATCAGAATCAGAATCAGAAATTATTTATTGCCATTAAAGTCACATGGACTTATTGACACAACAAAATAAACTCAACATATTCATCAATACAACATACTATTCACTGGTCAGCATGACTGAAATGATGTGCAGGCAAAAAACACCCAAAACCACGTCAAAGCAAAACCATGTTGCATTCTATCTTATTATCCATTATATGCCTGTGGGAACAGATGACAATATCTACACAACTGCATACACATGGGGACTGGACAGTGGATGAAAAATGCACATGAGTGCTTAAGTTATTCTATTATCCTCAATATAAAAGAATAAATAAATAAATGACAAAAGTCACCATGACATGATACACCCCTTTATTCAACATGACCCTTCTCTTAATCAAAACATTATTATGAACAGTTTGATAAGTTTCAGATAATTAATGATGCTCCTCCAAAAGAATCATCACACACACACACACACACACACACACACACACACACACACACACACACACACACACACACACACACACACATGGACGAGGTAGCCTAGTTGTTCAACTTCAACCCCATGCATCCATGAAGTCGTGGGTTCGAATCTCCACCGCGTCTGGTGAATTAAGGGTGGGGATTTTTCTCATCTCTCAGGTCAACTTCAAGTGCAGAACTGCCAGTACCTTAATTCCCTTCGTGTGTGTACACACACACACACACACACACACACACACACACACACACACACACACACACACACACATGCAGAGGATCAAATATGCACGTTAAAGATCCCGTCACTCAAGTCAGCGTTCGGTGGGTTGGGGAAACACGAACATACCCTGCAGGCATACACCCTGAAGTTTAGAGAATCTTTACAATGTTGAAGCACTAGAGAAAAGAAGCGGGAGGTCAAGTGTCACCAGGCGCTGCGTTATTTTTCACTGCTTCAAGGAATGTAACTGATAGCAACTGATTCCCTAAGTCATCACGAAACTAAGTAAGAAAAAACTAACTTGTGTGGTATTTATAAAGAACAACAAAAACAAACCAAATCAAATTAAAAGCAAAAACACAACAACAACAACAACAACAACAACGAGTAAGATCTACCGAATATAAAACACAGAATACATCATTATCGTCTTACCTCTCTAATACTTTCTTAGGTAAAACTGCAATGGACGCACTGGGTGCACCAGAACTCGGGATACGGCAAATTACACAGCTAATAATTTTCAATATTAATTGGCTGTCGCTATGTCGGCCTGTGAATATGCCTGGATAGACGAACACGCACAACGAGGAATAGGCCCTAATTTCGGTCTATTGGATGTGATCCCAGCTTCTTTATATACTATTGGGCAAGCAAACTGTTGTTTTGAGGTCACATAACCCTGACGTACGGGAGTATGGGTGCACCCTAGATGATAAAAGTACTTATCAGCACGAAACTTTACAACACCTCCCACAGCCCAACTTACATGCACGAAATGACACGACAAAATATAAGATTAAAGGTTTTATTTTGTTACACACACACACACACACACACACACACACACACACACACACACACACACACACACACACACACACACACACACACACACATGCACAGAAGCATTCCAAAGGGGTTGGTTCATTCATTTATTCATTCATTCTTTCATTCATTTGCAAGTGTTTGATTTGCAGCCACAGTGTGTGTGTGTGTGTGTGTGTGTGTGTGTGTGTGTGTGTGTGTGTGTGTGTGTGTGTGTGTGTGTGTGTGTGTGTGTGTGTGTGTGTTTATTTATATTTATATTTTATTCTTTTATATCGAGGATAATGGGATGAGCACTCTTGTGCTTTTTAACATCTAGTCCCCGTGTGTATGCAGTTTTGTAAATGTCATCTGTTCCCACCAGCACACAATGGCCTACTCTTACGAAAAGCGGAACAGGATTTAACATGTGCGCAAGATGTTCTGCGTGCGTTCGCACTCGGGGCCTCGGTTTAAAGTGTCATCCAAAGGACTTTTGGGGAGAGTGGAGTCAGCACTGATGTTAACTCCAGGAGAAAAATCTCCTCGACCGGACTCGAACACGGGTCGTCAAATTGCCAGCGCAATGATCTGACCACCAGGCTATCCATCCCCCCTAATCCATATCTGATCCCTGTGTGTATGCAGTTTTGTAAATTGTGTCGTCCATGCCCACTGGTACACAATGGTTTATTCTTCAGAACCGGGGTCACCAGATCACAAGTGCAATGCGCATCACTCTAAGCACCAGGCTATTCTGTGTGTGTGTGTGTGTGTGTGTGTGTGTGTGTGTGTGTGTGTGTGTGTGTATGTGTGTGTGTGTGTGTGTGTGTGCGTGCGTGCGTGCGTGTGTGTGTATGTGTGTGTTTGCCTGCACACGCGTGTGTGTGCGCGCGCGCGTGTGAGCGCATGAAAACACGCACAAGCACACACGCGTGCACACACATGCATAATTGTGTGAAACTACCTCGTGGGCACATTTGTATGTAGCATCGAAAATTGCGATAGGCCATAGGCCTACGCTACATACTTAGCACCACTACAAACTCGATAATTGCCCTAAAGAAAGAGTTCGTGCCAATAAGCCCACAAATTGACCTTTCCCTCACGTGCATAACCTCGAGTAGAAACGAAAACAAGGCAGGACTTGTGACATGTCTGGGGCTCGTTATGTATGAAATCTGAGCACAAAAATAGACAGTTCTGTCATCATCGAACTGATAGTTAAAGACTTAAAAATTTTTTTTTTTGCTTGCGACCTCTCACAGGTTCACGTGCCTAAAAACGTGACAGACAATTAGCTGTCAAGGGTTAAAAGTACTTAAATTTATGATGTTCTATATGTGTCAAAAATTAAACAACGTATTTCTGTATAATTTGTTTTACTAAATGTATTCGGCGCCTCAAAAACACGGTATATGGCTCATTTCTCCAAAAGAGCTTTAAAATTATTTATGATATATTCATTTTGCATGAATTCTTTCAGATTTTTCAGTATTACACGCCATTTTCTTTACAAAGTGCACAACTATGTTGTTTAATAGTATACCATACAAATTGCTCCAGTACAATTTCATAACAGGTGCATATGTCCTCAAAAGCCAACTCTGTTCTCTGTAAAATAATGTCTTCCAATGTATAAAGACTATCGAAAATTGTGTACATCGTTCTCTGACTCTAAACTCTGTGTGTGTGTGTGTGTGTGTGTGTGTGTGTGTGTGTGTGTGTGTGTGTGTGTGTGTGTGTGTGTGTGTGTGTGTGTGTGTGTGTGTGTGTGTGTGTTTGTGTGTGTGTGTGTGTGTGTGTGTGTGTGTGTGTGTGTGTGTGTGTGTTGCGCGCGCGCACGTGCAAGCATGCGCGTGGTGTGTGTGTGTGTGTGTGTGTGTGTGTGTGTGTGTGTGTGTGTGTGTGTGTGTGTGTGTGTGTGTGTGTGTGTGTGTGTGTGTGTGTGGTGTGTGTCTTCAATTTAACGTCTATCCACTAAAAAGTGATTTTAGACAAATAATTGGGAAGGAAAAGAGATTTCACAACAAAAAAAAAAAGTCGGTGTGTTTGTGTGGACAGGTGAATGGAGGATAATAGAAAAAACAACAACAAAACAGGTCTAACCAGCAGAAACTGCTTGAACTATACATACTAAAAGATAACAAATAGAAGCAAGTGAACTTGAGTAGAAAAATGCTGCAATATATTATATATATATATATATATATATATATATATATATAT